>PITA01017080.1:0-44299 GCA_004023965.1 Spilogale gracilis | reverse complement strand
TACAGAGAAGTGCCTCTTCATGTCTCTTGCCCATTTTTTGATGTGTTCATCTTCTTTTTGGGTGTTGAGTTTGAGTAGTTCTTTATAGATCTTGGATACCAGCCCTTTGTCTGTAGTGTCATTTGCAAATATCTTCTCCCATTCTGTGGGTTGCCTCTTTGTTTTGTTGATTGTTTCCTTTGCTGTACAGAAGCTTTTTTCACTCAGCACAATTCCCTGACAATTAATTATACTGATATATACTACTGATATATACAAATACTTTTTATTGCTGAGTAATATTCTGTAGTATGGATTCATCAGTTTCTTTAACCATTCACGTATTGAGAGACATATGGATTGCTTCCAGTTTGGGGCCATGATCAGTCCTGTATAGGTTGAATGAATGTAAATTTTTATTTCTCCAGGATAAGTGCCGAAGAGTGCAATTGCTGGGTCATATGGAATTACATGTTTAATTTTATAGGAAACTGCAAGACTGTTTTCCAAAGTGGCTGTATCATTTTCCTTTTCACCAAAAATATATGGTAGATCTAGCTTCTTTGCATTCTCCAGAGTGTTTGGAGTTATCACTACTTTTTATTTTAACCATTCTGATAAATGCAGAGTGATATCTCATTGTGGTTTTAATTTGCATTTCCCTAATGCCTATTGAGTATATTTTCATATGCCTACTTGCTATCTGTATATCTTATTATGGGAAATGTCTGTTCATGGCTTTTGGCCATTTTCCAATTTTTTCCCTTCTTTTCTATTGAGTTTTGAGAGTTTCTATTTTAAGAGTTTAAGATACTAGTCCTTTGTTAGCTATGTGGTTTACAAATATTTTCTCCCAGAATATAACTTTTATTTTTGTCATTTTTATAGGGTTTTTCAGAGCAAAAGTTTTTAATTTTGGTGAGGTCCACTTGTTCAATTTTTCCTTCTGTGGTTCATGATCTAGGGGTCAAGTCTAAAAACTCTTTGTTTACACTTAGGTCCCAAAGTGTTTTTCCTATGTTACTTTTCTAAAAGTTTAATAGTTTTTATAGTACATTTAAGCCTATGTTCTATTTTGAGTTAATTTTTGTACAAGGTATACAGTTTTTTTTAATATGAGTTTCACTTTTTTTTTTTTTTTTTTGCCTATGGATGTCCAATTGTCCCAGTACCATTTATTGAAAAGGCATTTTTCTCCCATTGAAATTTTCACTCTTGTTATATTTATCTATATGCCTTTCCCTTCACCAATATCACACTATTTTATTTTATTTTATTTTATTTTATTTTATTTTATTTTATTTTATTTTATTTTATTTTATTTTTTTAAAGATTTTATTTATTTGACAGAGAGAAACACAGCCAGAGAGGGAACACAAGCAGTGGGAAGGAGAGAGGGAGAAGCAGGTTTCCCTCTGAGCAGAGACACCGATGTGGGACTTGATCCCGGGTCTCCGGGATCATGACCTGAGCCGAAGGCAGTCGCCCAACCAGCTGAGCCACCCAGGCGCCCCATCACTATTTTAATTACTATGACTATATAGTAGATATTAATATTGGATTGAGTGATACTTTCTACTTTATTCTTTTTTTTAAAGATTTTATTTATTTATTTGACAGAGATAACAAGTAGGCAGAGAGAGAAAGGAGGAAGCAGGATTCCTGCTGAGCAGAGAGCCCGATGTGGGCCTCAAACCCAGGACCTTGAGATCATGACCTGAGCCGAAAGTAGAGGCTCTAACCCACTGAGCCACCCAGGTGCCCTACTTTATTCTTTTTCAAGATTGTTTTAGATTTATTTATTCTATGGCTTCTGCCATAGAATTTAGAATTTTAGAATAATCCACAGATCTTTAAATCCTTTATTCATCACCATGATATCTCACACTTTAACAAAGGATTTACCGCCTTGTCATTAACTTTATCATATATCATTGAATGGCCTATGGTAGCATGGGAGAATGGTCTATTAAAGAATCAATTATGCAGTCATAGGATGGGTTCCATTCTTACAAAATGTAGTATAGCAGTATAACTAGCTACCAGTATATAGTATTGTTTCTTTCTTAGCCAGAAATCATGGATCTAGAGCCAAAGGTAGAAGTAGTTGTGGCTCATCTCACTAGTATCATTATGAATCTCTTGCAGAATTTCTGCTTCTGGTCCTATAACTTGAAACTATATTGATTTATAGGGTTTAGTTGAGAGATAATATAGGCTTTCATGAGAAAAAATAATATCGGTTCCATTGAACTAGGTGTTAAGACTACGATTTGGCCATTTGGAGCTTCTAATTCCTCATTAACTCCAGGAAAGGAGGTGTTTATAGTGTTAGCTGGGGATCCTGACCCTGATTATCAAAGACAGATAATGTTTTTATTTCACAGTGAGAATGAGAGGATCTAGTCTTAGAAATTAGCATTACTAAAATGCATTTATTACATCCATACTACAGATAAGACAACTAAGAGATAAGTTCCTTTAGTAGTGAAGATATGAATCATAAAAATAAATGTCCATTTGTAGGGCTGGCAGAGAGAAAAAAAGAACATGCAGTAGATACTAACAAACAAGAGTGTAATTACCAGCTACTACCTTGTAATCAAATGCAAAAATGAGGATTAGCAGAAGATTGAGATTATTCCCTGCATATTCTCTGACCACAATGCTGTGAAACTGGAACTCAACCACCATAAAAAATTCAGAAGAAAATCAAACACTTGGAAGCTAAAGACCATCCAGCTCAAGAATCTGTGGATCAACCAGGAAATCAAAGAAGAATTGAAACACTTCATGGAAACCAATGAGAATGAAGATACATTGATCCAAAACCTATGGGATACAGCAAAGGCCGTCCTAAGGGGGAAATTCATAGCCATCCAAGCCTCACTCAAGAAAATTGAAAAATCCCACATACACCAACTCTCATTACACCTTAAAGAACTGGAAAATCAACAAAAAATTAAACCAATCCCCCACACAAGACGGGAAATAATTAGGATTAGAGCAGAGATGAATGAATCAGAAACTAGAGATACAGTAGAACACATCAACAAAACTAGAAGCTGGTTCTTTGAAAGAATCAATAATATTGGGGCACCTGGGTAGCTCAGTTGGTTAAGCGACTGTCTTCAGCTCAAGTCATGATCCTGGAGACCCGGGATTGAGTCCCACATCGGGCTCCCTGCTCGGCGGGAAGCCTGCTTCTCCCTCTCTCAGTCCCTCTGCTTGTGTTACCTCTCTAGCTGTGTTTCTCTCTGTCAAACAAATAAAATCTTTAAAAAAAAAAAAGGATCAATAAACCTTCGGCCAAACTAATCCAAAAGAAAAGGGAGAAGACCCAAATTAATAAAATTATGAATGAAAGGGGAGAGATCACGACTAACACCAAGGAAATAGAAACAATCATCAGAAATTACTATCAACAATTGTATGCCAATAAGGTTAACGGCCTAGAAGATATGGATACATTCCTAGAAACCTATAAACTTCCAAGACTGAAACAGGAAGACATTGACAATCTGAATAGACCTATATCTAGTAACGAGATTGAAGCAGTGATCAAAAACCTCCCCAAAAACAAGAGTCCAGGACCAGACGGATTCCCTGGGGAATTCTACTAAACATTCAAAGAAGAAATAACACCTATTCTCCTGAAGCTTTTTCAAAAAATAGAAATGGAAGGAAAACTTCTAGACTCTTTTTATGAAGCCAGCATCACTCTAATCCCCAAAACAGACAAAGACTCCATTAAAAAGGAGAACTTCAGACCAATATCTCTGGTGAATATGGATGCCAAGTTTCTCAACAAGATCCTTGCTAACAGGGTCCGACAATACATTAAAAAGATTATCCACCATGACCAGGTGGGATTATCCCAGGGATGTAGGGTGGTTCAACACTCACAAATCAATCAATGTAAAAGAACAAATCAATAAGAGAAGACAGAAGAACCACATGGTACTCTCAATTGATGCAGAAAAGGCATTTGACAAAATACAACATCCGTTCCTGATCAAAACTCTTCAAAGTATAGGGATAGAGGGAACATTTCTCGACATCATAAAATATATCTACAAAAAACCCACAGCGAATTTCATTCTCAACGGGGAAAAACTGACAGCCTTCCCGCTGAGATGAGGAACAATACAAGAATGCCTAATCTCACCATTACTCTTCAACATAGTGTTAGAAGTCCTAGCAACAGCAATCAGACAACAGAAAGAAATAAAAGGTATTCAGCTTGGCAAAGAAGAAGTCAAACTCTCTCTCTTTGCAGATGACATGATACTCTATGTGGAAAACCCAAAAGACTCTACCCCAAACTACTAGAACTCATACAACAATTCGGTAATGTGGCAGGATACAAAATCAATGCACAGAAATCAGTTGCATTCTTATATACTAACAATAAAAATATAGAAAGGGAAATCAGAGAATTGATTCCGTTTACTATAGCACTAAAATCCATAAGATACTTAGGAACAAACCTAACCAAGGAAGTCAAGGATCTGTACTCAAGGAACTACAGAACACTCATGAAAGAAACTGAAGAAGACACAAAAAGATGGAAGAGCACGGAAGAATAAACGTCAAAATGTCTATGCTGCCCAGAGCAATCTATGCTTTCTCTGCCATTCTGATCAAAATTCCACCAACATTCTTCAAAGCATTGGAACAAACAATCCTAACATTTATATGGAATCCAAAAAAGACACTGAATCCCTAAGAAATTGCTGAAGAAGAAAAACAAAGCTGGGGGCATCTTGTTACCCGACTTCAGGCTTTATTACAAAGCTGTGATTACCAAGAGAGCATGGTACTGGCACAAAAACAGAGAAATAGACCAATGGAACAGAGTGGAGAGCCCACATATGAACCTGCAAATCTATGGGCAAATCATCTTTGACAAAGCAGGAAAAAATATCCAGTGGAAAAAGACAGTCTCTTCAATAAATGGTGCTGGGAAAATTGGACAGCTACATATAGAAGAATGAAACTAGATCATTCTCTTACACCACACACAAAGGGAAACTCGAGATGGATGAAAGACCTCAACGTGAGGCAGGAATCCATCAAAATCCTGGAAAAGAACATAAGCAGTAACCTCTTTGACATCGGCCACAGCAACTTCTTTCAAGACACGTCTCCAAAGGCAAAGGAGACAAAAGCGAAAATGAACTTCTGGGGCTTCATCAACATAAAAAGCTTCTGTACAGCAAAGGAAACAGTCAACAAAATAAAGAGGCAACCCACAGAATGGGAGAGGATATTTGCAAATGACACTATAGACAAAGGGCTGATATCCAAGATCTATAAAGAACTACTCAAACTTAACATCCAAAAAGAAGATGAACACATCAAAAAATGGGCAAGAGACATGAAGAGGCACTTCTCCATAGAAGATATACAAATGGCTAACAAACACATGAAAAAATGTTCAGCGTCACTAGCTATCAGGGAAATTCAAATCAAAACCACACTGAGATACCACCTTACACCAGTCCGAAAGACCAAAATTAACAAGTCAGGAAACAACAAGTGTTGGAGAGGCTGCAGAGAAAGGGGAACTCTCTTACGCTGTTGGTGGGAATGCAAGTTGATGCAGCCGCTTTGGAAAACAGTGTGGAGATTCCTTTAAAAATTAAAAATAGAGCTACCCTATGACCCTGCAATTGCACTACTGGGCATTTACCCCAAAGATACAGATGTGGTGAAAAGAAGGGCCATATGTACTCCAATGTTCATTGCAGCAATGGCCACAATCACCAAACTGTGGAAAGAGCCAAGGTGCCCTTCAACAGATGAATGGATAAAGAAGATGTGGTACATATATACAATGGAATACCTCCATCAGAAAGGATGAATGTCCAACTTTTGCAGCAACATGGACTGGATTGGAAGAGATTATGCTGAGTGAAATAAGCCAAGTAGAGAAAGTCAAGTATCACATGGTTTCACTTACTTGTGGTGCATAACAGGTAATATAGAAGACAGTAGGAGAAGGAAAGGAAATGGGAAGTAGGGTAATTCAGGGGGAGAAACAAAACATGAGAGACTTTGGACACAGAAACAAACTGAGGGACTTGGAGGGAGGGGTGGGGGGATGGGAGAGCTTGGTGGTGGGTACTGAGGGCACCTATTGCATGGAGCACTGGGTGTGAGGCATGGGCAATGAATCTTGGAACACTGAAAAAATAAAATAAATTTAAAGTAAAAAACAAAAAAAACAAAAAAGTAGTTGGCTTTATTCAACTTCTATTTTTTGTCATAAACAAAATTATGCAAATATTTCATTATTTAATTTGAACTCATTTCTTCATTAAAGAACATCTTCTTAGGGTTTTTTCTTTTTTTGTTGTTTTTTAGTTAAGGTTTTTTATTTATTTATTTGACAGAAACACAGCTAGAGAGGGAACACAAGCAGAGGGACTGAGAGAGGGAGAAGCAGGCTTCCCCCCCAGCAGGAGGTCCAATATGGGGCTCAAATCAGGGTCTCCAGGATCATGACCTGAGCCTAAAGCAGTCACTTAACCAACTGAGCCACCCAGGCGCCCCGTCTTAGGGTTTTTTCTTTCAAAGAATATATCATTCTAGAATGCTTAAAGAAGCTTAGGTCCTTCATTATTATTTGTTTATAAATTGTTAGCTGAAAAGACTTTCTTTCAGAGAACATCACACAGCAATTTCTCCAGAAGACAAAAGTTTGCCTACAAAACAACTTGTAGTTTCCAGAAACTAATCGCAGTGTAGACTCATCTGACATTCCAAAATTACAGTCCTGTGAGACCGTATTTACTTTACCAGGGAAATATTTTTTTTATTTTAATTCATATTAAAGCTTCATTCTATGTCCAAAAGACAGTTATAATAATGGACAACATTTTGTCTGTCTCTCGATCATTTCAGTAGTATATGTAAGCATGTACACTACACCAGCTCCTGATTAGTTTGCCTATGGATGAGGTTATTTTTCATTTCTCAGTCATTTAGAGACATAAATTCCACATAATACTCAGCACAGAGGAAGAAGATAAGCCGGTAAGATCAATTTTTAACCATTAAGGAAGGTTATTTATAAAATGGTGGCTCATGAGGGAGAATAAATGATCTTTATTAAAATGAAGGAAATTGCATGCTTCTAAAAAAATCTTAAAAAAAATTCCAACAATGGAGGAAGCAAAATCACCCCTTGGCAAATCTTGATAGATTATTTATGCTTTTGGAATACAGTCATTCAGGCATATGACCATCCTTGATTAATAATAAATGTGGTTTCAGGACCATCATAGCACTGTATTGTGTTACAAAGCCAGCCCTAATCATTTGGAACAGAAACAACAAATGCAATTACTCCATAATCAGACTAGATCAGCCAATAAGAGCTCATCAGAGGAAAGTATATAATATAACCATAATTCTATAAATTGACTTTTTATAATAAAACATAAAATACAACCAGACTAGGTTTTGTTCAGTCATTCAGAGATAGCCTTAATGTCATCCTCTCAAAGAGGTGATTGTGTTGGAGAAACTTCAAAGGGGTCAAGAGACTGAGGGAATGAAGAGATTAACTCAACAGAATTAGTCAATGTGCGTGGGTATTTTGAACACAAGTTGGATTGCATTCTACTCTTCTTTATTCTGCTAAAGAATGCTGTCCCTGCTCTGTAACATCTTGTGTCCTTAGCATTGGTTATCACAGAGACTATATAAAACTGACCCTGGTGTTTGGATTTGCATCCATCTTCTCTTGTTCACATGGACAATTCATGTCATGGTATCATCTCTCATATCTTGTGTTCTCTGCAGGTTTTTTCAGGCAGAGATATATTTAAGGCTGGAATTCTTGACATTTTTGCATGATTTTGCAAGCTTCGTGGATCCCCATCCATTGAAGTGGGTCAAGTCCAGAGAGGTGGAGTCACCTATCCTGGTACCCATGGACAAAGATTCAACTGCACCTTGATGAAAAGAAAGAGTGAACATAAACATGAATCGGTTCATATTAAGGGACCACAAGTTTGGTGGAGACACCCTTGAGGAAAAAAAGACTACTGACCTTTAGGAAAATGTTAAATTTTCAATTTTCCTCCTTCCACTTTTCTTACAATGGCACTGCAACTACTATATATGGAGATTTTAATCTTAGTTCTGCTAACTACCAGAGACCTACCTTGGGAATCTCCAACCTCTCTGTTCTTCCATTTCCTCTTCTGTGTAATAGAGATAAATAAATTTTATCTACATTATTTATTTTGAGGCTGAATTGAGGTAATATGGGTAAACAGTAATGCTAGGCATTTATTAAGCACTCATTAATAGCAAGTGTATATAACACAACTAATAGTCCAGTTTTATTCTAATCATGTTTTCTTTTGGTAACTAATTTCAACACTTCCTTTTTTTAAAAAAAAGATTTTATTTATTTGAGAGAGAGAGAGAGAAGGAGAAAGTGAGAGAGAGTATGAGAAGGGAGAAGGTCAGAGGGAGAAGCAGACTCCCCACAGAGCCAGGACCCCGATGTTGGACTCAATCCTAGGTATCTGGGATCACCACCTGAGCTGAAGGCAGTGGCTTAACCAACTGAGCCACCCAGGCATCCCTCAACACTTTCATCTACAAGTGCATATAAACTTTTTTGAAACATGGCTCATTTTCCCTTTCTACCAGTAGTAAAAGGAACAAGTGTGTCAGTTTCATTATGCTCAATTGTTTATTAATAATGCCTTCCAAAATCAAGACTCTCTCCTTGTTCTTAGTACTTGGTATGTAGTCAACCATTTGCTAAGTATCTGTCTAGCTAGTCTAATGTTCTGGTCATTTCTTTGCATGTCCTCAAATGGAAAGTTCCTTACTGTTTGCTTGTGGATTTACCCTTTCTAATGCTATGTCTGCGTAATCTCATCAACTATGAAATGTACTCTCAGCAAATAGCATATGATTCCATATATGAATGCTTCATGCTTTGGGGGAATTTATTTTAAGTTCTGTCAAAAGGCAGAAAATATCTCCCTGCACAACTTTTGAAAAACGTAGCAATTAAGACCCAATTCTAATCTCAAGAGAATGGAATTTAGTATTATTCTTTTTTCTTATAGAATGTGCATATATCTTTCAGGACCACACAATAATGTCTAGCAAGGTCAGAACACTGAAAAGTATAACTGAGTTTCTTTCCTATCTTTCCTTTAATGCACAGGAGGTGTTATTTTTCAGCTGATTAAATCTTAGTGTCTACTGAACTTAGAGCCATCCAGAGAGAACATTTTAAAAAATCTTCTGGAAATATCCCATATTTGAGATTGACTTTATTGCTAGGGTTTTCTAAAATGCACAAATTAAAGTTTCGGGATTTTCTCTTTTGAAAATATAAGTAAAAAAATTTTTTTTGCTGTGCAAAATACAACTGTGCCATGTAGATCAGCAACAAACTAAAGAATACAGTGTCACCATCCAGGCAATGAATTAAAAAAAATGGGTTTTTATAGATACTCTATAGTGTAATATGTCACAGTTGAACTTTTCAGTATCTGTGTTACATTATAGCCTAAATATCTATTGGCCATTTATTTATAATATGTTTATGTAGTTTAAATCTATGTAATGTGTTTTATAAAGCATGAAAAATGTTCCACTACAATTTAATTCTTAATCAAGTTAGAGGACAAGTTCTGGTATTCAGAAATTCAAGCAAATTGAAGTTTGTTTTTTAAGCTGTAAAGTAGTATAAAAAAAGGAATCCTGAGTAGAACCAGTTCTTAAAGAATGTCAACTATTAAGAGAATATAGAACACCTTTAGGAAATAAGACATAATACAGAACATGTAAGTGTCAGAAGAGGCAGTTACTTAAATGGTAGGGAAATTCAGAGAGGGGAGAGGTTATGGGGAGGGATTTTGATAAAGAAGTGTTGGAAAATTCCATGAAGGGAGATATAGGGATGATGCAGATATGTAGAGGCAGGTTAAGGGCCCTGAACACAGAAGAGTAGCATACCCAAAGGCCAGGAGAACTTATAGCTCTTTTTGAGAAGAGTAGTAGACAACAACCATCACCATGTGTTGAGGGTACTGAATGCCTGAGGAAAGAGCTTGAGTGGAATCCTCTATTAGTGGGAAGCCACTGAAGACCTCTGATGAAAAGGCTGATGTGAAAAGATGGGTGATTAATCTAGCCATGGTATTTAGAATGGATTGAATAAGCAAGGGAAGGAGGGAAAGAGAACATTTAGGATGAAAAAAGAAAAGAAAGGTAGCTGTTATTATTTATGCCTGCTACTTTCATGTCATCTTGTTTCCTATTTAACACATGTCTATTATATGGGGAATTGCAGCATCAGCATAATTCTCTACATGAAGAAATTAAAACTCAGCCTTGAGAAGTAGTTTGACCAAGTATGAAGCTTTGTGGAATGTTAGAAACAATAGATTTTGAAGTCTTAAGGAAGCTGAATTCACAGTGTATCTTAGTCTGGCTAACTAGGTTGGAGAAGTTGTGGAATTTCTCGGAGCATCAGTGACCTCCCCTTCCCCCCACTCCCCCACCTCCTCCACAATCTAGAAAAACCTGCTTTGTGGAGTTGTTATGAGAAATAAATGAGAAAAGATGAATTAAAGCTACCAATACATTTTAGAGGAAATAAGATTGATGCCAGGTCATCCCGGCACACTGTGAGCACTGTGTATCCATATCAGAATGTTCAATGATGACCTCCAGGCCACAGGGGCTATTTGGTTTTGTTTCTAGTTCAGTCCTCTGTTGTTGTTTCATGTAACTATGGAATTTTATATGTCACTTGTGACAAAATATTGAAGGATACATTTTTAGATGGTGGGATGACTTCTATCCTGCAGATTCCTCCCTGCTAAAAATCTGCAGTGTCTCCTATACTTCATATGAAACTCAGATGAAGAAAAATGATTTTTTCTAACAATATGTGACATCTGACTATATTAAAATTGATAACGAAGAAATGATATTTAATATGGATAACACTACAGAAAATTTGATAATACTGGCTCATGATGTCAAGGGCATTCCCTGTCTCTCTTTCCTACCTTATCCCCTCTTTTTTAAAGCAAAAAAACTGTGCTTGTATTATTAAGGGAAATTATCTTTGCACATGAAATTAATGAATTCTTTAATCACTTTCGTTTGCTCAAACAGTCAAGATGCAGCATATTATGTGGTAATTTGGTGTGCTTGATTGATATGCCAGCTTTCCCTCCCTTGCTACCACTCCTTTACACAAGCAGTGATGAATCCCCCACATTCCCCACCACTGAAATGGCTGATGAAGTTTCCAGCCCCACTGTGCAGGCTGACAGGGGCTAGAACAAACAGATCTAGAATAAGAGGCAGAATGGCCTGAAATTCTCCCCTCCTTCACAGTTAACTAGACTTTAATTATAATTTATTGCATCCTTCTTTGTACTACGGGATTATTTAAGAAAGAAAGGAAGGAGGGGAGAGAGAGAAGAAGAGAAGAAAGGGGAGGGAGAAAAGAAGGGAGGAAGGAAAGGAGGGAGGAAGGAGAGAGAAAGAAGGAAAGAAGAAGGAAGGAGGAAAGGAAGGAAAGGAGGGAGGAAAGGAAGAAGGGAGGGAGGAAGGAAGGAAAACGGGCGACTAGATTGTGGACTGACATTCCACTGCAAACTTGATTAAAGAAATTGAATTTTCTACCCTGAGATGAGTCTCTCCATTGTAGAATAGTGCAATTTTATTTAACACAATTTGAAGGGTTTTTTGATATTAACAATGACTGACATTTTACATATTATTCTTCCCTGAGAAAAACAAAGGCTGATGACATATTTTTCATTGACTAAAAACTATCCCAGGAATACAGATATTATAACAAGTTTTCTCATAACCAACCAACTCACATTTCAAGAGGGAACCTTTAATTCAGTGGCTTTGCAAATTAAGTTTTTAGGGCAAAACATGAATTACATGGGTTTTTTTTTTTTTTAGATCTTATTTATTCATTAGAGAAAGAGAAAGAGAGAGCCCCAAGCCTGATCAGGACCCTGAGATCATGACCTGAGCCAAAAGCATTTCCTTAACTGACTGAGCCACCCAGATGCCCCGAATTATGTGTATTCTAATAACAGGGACACATTTTAATAGTTTTAAGTTATGAGACTAATAATATTATTCATGATAGCCAAGATAATGGAAATAATCTAAATATCCACTGGAAGATGAGTATATAAAATGTGTAAAATCTATATCTATATCTATATAATGGAATATCATTCAGCCATAAAAAAGAAAATCTTGCCATTTGCCACAATATAGATGAAGCTGGGTGACATTGGGATAAATAAAATAAGCCAGACAAAGACAAGTACTGTATGATCTCACTTGCATGTATAATAGTAAAATAAGAAAAGAGTCAAACTAAAAAACAGAGGTTAGAATAATGGTTGCCAGGGGCTGAAGCAAGGGAGAGGAATGGGAAAACATTGGTCAAAGGGTATAAACTCCCAATTATAAGAAGAAGTTCTGGGGAAGTAATGTACAGCATGATGGCTACAGTTAACTAGACTTTATTATATGCTTCAGAGTTGCTAAGAGAGCAGATTTTAAGTGTTCTTATTACACACACACACAGATACTATGTGGATTGATGAATGTATTAATTAACTTGATTATGATAACAATTTCATGGTGTATATATACATCAAATCATCATGTGCACTTTAAGTATATACAATTTTATTTGTCAATTTTATCTTACTAAAGCTGGAAAAAATATAGTCTGGTAAAAAATCTGTCTTATCTTTAAAAACTAGCGATCTTTAAAAATGTGCCTAACATCTCACCATCCTAAGTGACCTGAAGTAAATACCTCAAATCCAACCTCTCCCATCTCCAGGAATGATTTCTTCAAAAAATTAGTAAAAACAGATGTGGAGTACTTTTAACTAATTCGATCAGCAATTTGCACTATTTTTAGTGGGCTCATTTCTTGATAACCATCAGGATGTTTTTAATTTTCAGGTAGGCCCCAGATTTTTTAAAACATTTTTTAATTTAAATTCAATTAATTTATATTTATAAATATATAATTGGTTTCAGAGGTACAGGCCTTTCATTCATCAGTCTTATATAATTTTCAGTGCTCATTGTATCACAGGCCCTCCTTAATGTCCATCCTCCAGTTACCCCATCCCCCCAGCCCTCTCCCTTCCAGCAACTCTCAATTTCTTTCCTATGATTAAGAGTCTTATGGTTTGTTTCCCTCTCTGGTTTTGTCTTGTTTTATTTTTTCTTCTCTTCCCCTATAATTCTCTGTTTTGTTTCTTAAATTCCACGTATCAGTGAGATCATATAATAATTGTCTTTCTTTGATTGACTTACTTCACTTAGCATAATACCTTGTAGTTCTATCTACATTGTTTAGGCCCCAGATTTTTGAGATTGTTTAATTTCCATGTTTTCTTTACAATAAACAGACTCATAATTTACTTCTTAAGTAGTGGTTAGTGTAGTTAATATCACATGCTACTGTGACAAATTTTGAGTCTCCCATGTTTGTGTTTTCTGTATGTGTAAACACACATATTTACATATGTACACATACATTTACATATATGTCTTCTTGGAGTCTTTGTTATTCTGGCTCTATATTTGAGCTTGGAAGTCCTTATGAACAGAATCCCCATACCACCTTTATTTTTTTTTTTTTTAGGGAAGTAAAGGGGAGGGGGCAAAGGGAGAGGAAGAGAGAGACTCTTTTTTTTTTTTTTTTTTTTTTTAAGAGATTTTATTTATTTGACAGAAAGAAAACAGCCAGAGAGGGAACACAAGCAGGGGGAGTGACAGAGGGCGAAGCAGGCTTCTCGCCCAGCGGGGAACCCGATGTGGGACTCGATCCCCGGTCTCCGGGATCATGACCTGAGCCGAAGGCAGTTGCTTAACCAACTGAGCCACCCAGGCACCCCAGAAGAGAGAGACTCTTAAGCAGGTTCTGCACTGGGCAGAAGCTGATCCTGGACTCATCTTGCGACCCTGAGATCATGACCATCGCTGAAATAGATTCTGACCAACTGAGCCATGCAGGTGCCCCTCCACCTTTTAAAATCAAGGCCCCTTCATCTTTTGTTTCTGCAAGATAGTGTAATTACACTAAGTTGTACACCTGAAACTCATGTAACATTGAGTCTCAACTATACTTCAATTAATTAAAAAGTGCTATTCAGTGAGATAGTTTTACTAAACCTACTGAAAAATCAAAAGAGGTGTTAACAAATAATATCCTGAAGCTTATAAGTGATTGCAGCTAATAGATTATCTACTGTAAATGTGAAATCTCTGCTATGTAATTTTTGCTGTTTTAAAAGAAGTAATTTCCATATTAGAAAGTTAACTTTAAAAGAGACCTTCAAAGGGGGAAATTCTAGTAATTGAGGTATCTAACATAATAGGGAAATACTTCTTGGAATTCAAGGAGAGAATGAGTAACATTTTCTTCAACTTTATGCACAGTTCTGGTTACCATGGACATACCAATTCAAGGTTATTTGAAAATAAACAACATGAAAAATCAGCACAAAGCAATGAAGAATATAAATGATTCTAGAAATACTTTGGCATTCTTTAGCAAAGACCTATTATAATCTCTTTGACTTTGTTTTGACCTTCTGCAGAATAATTGTACAGATGTAGGTATGTATGAGGGCAGCTTATTTATTGTTGTTAAATCATTGTCTCAATGGAAGATCATGAAAACTCTTAAACTCTGTAAAATCTCTCCACAATTTATTTAAATATGAATGACAATAAGAAAAAGAGCTAATTTAACTTTTTTGTGAATTTATTTTTTATTCAGTTAATTAATACACACTGAGTACCTAGCAGGTGGTAAGTACCTCTTTTTTTTTTTTTTTTTTTTTTTAAAGATTTTATTTATTTGACAGAGAGAAACACAGCCAGAGAGGGAACACAAGCAGGGGGAGCGAGGGAGGGAGAAGCAGGCTTCCCGCCAAGCAGAGAGCCCGATGTGGGACTCGATCCCGGGTCTCCGGGATCATGACCTGAGCCGAAGGCAGTTGCTCAACCAACTGAGCCACCCAGGCGTCCCTTTTTTTTTTTTTTTTAAAGGCAGGTGGTAAGTACCTCTTAAATATGAAATCTTCAAATATAAATAAGACATGTTACATAACCTTCAGAAGCTGGTCTACTGAAGGAAAAGGATGTCTGAAATGTAACTGATGTGATGTGATGAATAATGTAATGAAAGATCTGTGCAAAGAGCCACAGAACACAAAGGATGACTTGATTTGGACAAGGGAAGGGCTTCCCAGAGGAGGTGCCATTTGTTCTGGACTTTGGTGGGTTTGTAGCAAGAGGAGAAGAGGGATAACGGGCTCTTAGAGAAGCCAATCTAAGCAATGTTATGGCATACCGAGTTTGAGATGCAGCAGTAATTTGGTGTGACCAGAGTAGGTAACATCAAAGAAGCAGCAGGAAAAATAAACTGGTTAAGGCTAGCTGTTTTAGAGTAAAGTGTTTTTGTGTGTGTGTGCCATACTAAGGAGTATATTTCTGTTCTTATGGATAAGTAGAAGCTAGTGAATACTTAAAAAAGAAAATAAACATTGATACAGATATGTTTTAGAAAGGTAAACAGAATACACGTGGATTAAAAGTATAAGACATTGAAAGCGGAGAAACTAGTCAGGAGTGACAAGTTCAGGTGAAGGATGGGGAGAGCTGGAGTCAGGTGCTGTAGCTACAGAGAAAGCAGAAAAATTGTAGAGCCTTTCTGGAGACTAAATGGCTGAGAAGAAGAAAGGCAGTCATAGATTAACATGGTTTATAACACCATACAAATATAAAGTGTTCCTAAGTACAGTCTGTAATTTTTGTACAAGAAAGTTATATGGATAATTGGGAAAAAAATTACTGACAAATGAAATTTTATTGGGTATGGAAATAGGCTAAACAAACCAGATGTTATCTAGATTTTAATTTTAACCAGGATTTTATTAGTTTAAAATCCTTTTTTTAAAAATGGCAACATAAAAGTCTATGCTTGTTTAAAAAGTTCCAGTTTTTAGAATGTTTTAGAGGCTGAGTCTAGAATGGTCATGATGTCAATTCTCGACACAGTCATTTGAATATTGTTGTAGAAGGTTCACATAAAAAGTGAAATGTACTGCCAAGCATCAGGTTTTACCAGAGGGAGTTCCATAAGAGAGCAAAATGAGGAAACTTGGCTGGTAGAATACTATATATCAAAAACTGTAAAGTAGAAAGATAGATGTGATAAAATCCCACCATTACACTTTATAATGCGCTGGACAATTAATACTAGAGAGACATTTTATGAATGTCATAATGTGAAAATCTTTAACTGAGAATTTTTTTTTCAATATAAAAAAACCCCTAACTTGGGAGTTACCTTCTAAATGTGGTATCACTCCCCAAACTAACACTATTGTCCATGTTTCTACTTTTCTAAGTCTTCAATTAGTACCATCTTCCTACAAGCTCTAAGTCATCTTGTGGGATATTTTTTTTAAAGATTTTATTTATTTGACAGAGAGAAACACAGCCAAAGAGGGGACACAAGCAGCGGGAGTGAGAGAGGGAGAAGCAGGCTTCCTGCCGAGCAGGCAGCCCGATGTGGGGCTCGATCCCCGGTCTCCGGGATCATGACCTGAGCCAAAGGCAGAGGCTTAACCACTGAGCCATCCAGGTGCTCCCTATCTTGTGGGATATTAAGCCAGTCATCAGTGAGGCAGCCCTAACCACCTTAGTCTTTCCATTTCCAGTCTGGTGAGGGTTAGCACTTCTTAACCCAGTGGTATGGAAGTCTCATTGCTGACCATTCCCAGACTCCTCTGCTGATTAGACTCAGATCCAGAACCAAGTGCTTCAGAAATTATTACTTGTGTTCATTCCTGAATTGCAACTCTTCCTGGACCTTAAATATTATTTTTCAGACATGAACTTCTTACCTTGGTCCCCAATTTTTGTCATTCTCTCTTCCCTGGAGTGCAGCTCTCCTTCTCCACAGCCCAGAGCTGTGTCTCTGAACCAGTTTTGGTACCCGGACCTCTAATTTTCTGTAGATAGACACTTGGAAAATAACTGGAAACTTCTGCCCCGAGATTATCCCACTCTGGGCTCTGCCCATCTGTTAAAACCCTTAATCCCTTACTAGTTGCCACCTACTTTCTTGAATGTGTTCAGTATATCTGTGTTCTCTTTTCATCATGCCTTGCTTTTGTAGGTGTTCTACCATTCCCTGCTTGACTTAACCCAGTTGATCAGAGATCAGATCCAGTCCTGGGCCTAGTACTTTGTTTCTCTTTACCTTCCCTAGTTTGCAATACAGAGAGTTCAGGCCAAAAAGATGAGAGATGCAAGAAGTAAAGAGAGCAAGAGAGGGGGGAGGAGGAGGAGGAGAGAGAGAGAAGTAGACATGCCATTTTTATTTTTTTAAAAGATTTTACTTATTTATTTAAAACAGAGAGGGAGAAGCAGACCTGGACAGAGCACAGAGCCCCACACTAGTCTTGATCCTATGACCCTGAGATTGTGACATGAACTGAAATCCAAAGTTGGCCACTCAACAGACTGAGCCACCCAGGGGCTCCTAGACCACTTTTAATGAATTATAAGCATATAATCATCCTTTTTATCTCTACTCTGCATCCCTAAGCCTGCAGTGATGGATGCCAGAGCCCCCATCCTGCCCCCAACCCCTACCAGAATGCATGTTTTGGTATTGTTCAAGACCCAGAGGGAATTACGGAGGCTGAAAAGGTAGCATTTGTGAGCCTGGCCACCACTCTTTTCAGATGAACAAGAAACACTGGTCTCTCATTCATGGCATGGTGTGGAGTACGGGCACAAGGAGTTCCATGGGAACATACCAGAAAGCCCTCTTCTAAGCATAATTCTGGTTCTGTTTCATGAGGGAACAGTCCTTTATACTCTAATCTGCTTGTACACCTTTGAAAATTGTTTCAGGCCCAACGTGGAAAAAGACAACATGAGGCTGGTGGTAAGAATAGATGAAGCCCACCTATCTCTCAGATAAGGAGATGAGGACTTGATAGCTCAATATTGACATACCTAGTTATCAAGAAGATAATTCACATAGTTTTGATATTTTCTGAAATGTAAAGATGACCAAAAGTTCTTGGAGAACATTTTACATTCTTCTTCCTTCGTCAATTAACAGATAACTGTGTGTGTCCAGTCTGCTAATAGAATGTCTCTGGGATTAATCCTTACCTAAATTTGAAAAATTATAATCATAAACAAAGCTGAAAGCTCTATTTACTCTTTTTAAATTACTTTTTAATTATATATTCAAACATGATGATTTTTTTCAACAATGCTAAAACTAAAACATAGATAAGGTTAAAATACTATTTAATCATCTCTCTATTTCAAAACTATAAAATTTATTTTTTGAGTTATTTCTTTGTGTTTTCTTCACACTTACTTTATTATCCATTTTGCATATTACCCAAAATAATCATCAAAGATCTCTAGAGAATCAAATGTTTGCTCTTTTAAGATTATTTTAGTTTTTTTCTAGGTTATCTGATTTTGATTGTACTGTGATCCTTTCTGGTAATTTGCTTGTGTTGCAGCACTGTGGGGGGAAATGTCAGAAAGGCAGAGGGAGGTAAGATGGCAACCCACAGCTGGATATTGTGTTTGGGTTCCTCTCCAGAAGTAAAGGAATTCATGGAGATGATGTCTTTGCTAAGAACGGTGTACAAAGATATTTTTCAGTTGACAAAAGTCTTAACCTGACTACTGTATTGGTTTCCCAGTACTGCATTAACAGGGTACTGCCATATGTCTTAAAATAACAGAAAGTAATTGTCTCAGTTCCAGATGTTGGAAGTCTAAAATGGAAGGATTTAGCAGGGCTCTTCTGAAATCTGTAAGGGAATCTTTTTCTTCTCTATTCCTAGCTTTTGGTAGTTTGTTGGTGATTTTTGGCACTCCTTGGTTTATAGATCTATTACTTCAAGCCTCTGTATTCACATGACATTTTTTTGTGTGTATCCTCACATTATCGTCCCTCTGTGCATGTCTGTGTTTGTGCCCCAATTTTTTCTTTTACAAGGACGCTAGTGAATTAGATTTAGGGCTCACCTTAATAACCTCATCTCAACTTGACCACATCTGCAAAGACACTATTAACTTTCTGAGGTACTTGGGGTTAACATTTCAACATATCTTTTTGAGGTGACATAATTCAACCCATAACAACTAGGAAAACAAAAATAGACAGTACATTAGGTTACTAGAAAATACTCTTATCTAGTAAGAGAAACGTCAGGCAAGTGGGTTTTCAATTAATAACAAAGGATTGTTTTCCAAAAGAAGAAAACAACCATGTATAAAGTCTGAATGAAGTTGATTAGAATTTTAATGAAATCCTGATTTCTTAAAAACTATATTCAGCATTAAAAAATTGACAGCACAGAAGATTCAACACATTATAGAAATGGAAAACCATTAAACTAAACCTCTTTTAGAACTCATTACTCTACAAAATCATTATGAAGAGATATTATTCCATTACTCAGGTACGAGTAACTTGTTAAAAGTTCACATATGCCCTTGCTATAACAAATGCTAATTTACTTATCCTGAAAAACCAGGTCAACTTATATGATGCTATTTTAATTTAGAATCTTGTAAGAAATTATAAAATATGTAATTTAGTCTGTAAATTGGTTTCTGACTAATTTGTGTTTCAACATAACTAGACAACAAGATAGATGCAATCATACAAGCCTTTGCAGAAGATTGATATGAATGATTGATTCCATGCATTATTAATAAGTCAATTTTATCAACTAACAGTATGACACAGCACCCAGGCATAGTGGTTAGCTTGCATATTAAATCTGTGTTGAGTTTGTTTGAAGCAATCCTAACAGATACATGAGCATTTACTGTGGACCCCCATCAATCTCACATTTTTTTTCAGCAATGCTTTGTTCATACTCCCTATCTAAGGAGTTTGATCACCCTGAATCAACAAACATAATATACTGGCCTCTAATTTATAAGAACCAGATTGTAAATAAGTTCTCTCTTCTCAAATGCATGGGTTTTTCATACTTTGGCATACCACATGCCTAAATCCTGAATTCAAGTTCTTACCAATCTTACCCCAGCTCACTTCCTATGAACTCAGGCCTGTCCTATCGTAAAAAAAAAAAACAAACTCTGAGCTTTTATTAAGTGAAATTATCTCTACTGGCCAAATCTGGAATTATGTTCCATGTTCCTTAAATCCTTAAGCCCTTTGCTCTCTTATACCTCTTGTATTTCCTTCTAAGTATACAGGCCCATCTCTTAATTTCCTACTTGAATCCTGAATATTCACAGCAGTTAGGGGATTCACTCTACCTAAACATTTCTTCCCATTTCTGTAGGAAAATATATGCTGAGTTCCAGAAAACGAATTTACCAATGGATTTAGAATCATAATTCATCATTACATTTTAAATTTTTGAGGCTTTGACTGGAAAGCCATTTAATATGCTCAAATGAGACATGGTTAGGTAAAGAAAGTATTATAAACAAATAAACTTGAAGTTCATCCATCATTATTTATTTTAGTTATGTTTTGTACTATAATAATTCGACATCAATATCAAACAGCTCCCTTAAATGACTAAAAGCCTTTTACTTTGCCAAAATGACTTGTCTAGACAACTTTCTGACAGAAAAGAAGAAAACTAAATGAAGGACACTATTCTGAGTTATCTCTGAAGATACCTGGATACCCTTTCCTCTTCCAAAATCCATGTCTTTAAGCTCTATCACCAAGGGTGTTCCACTTAAGGAGGACTTCTTGGATAGGGGAAAGAAGAATGAAAAGCTTTCAGATACCTTCCTCTTTTAAGGGGACAAGATGAGTGGTGGGAGAATCTGTAGAACAGAAAGCTATTCAAATTTCAAAGGCAAAGTCTTGGATATTTAGCCCATGGCTACCCACTAGTACACTCCCTTTTCCTTCCACAGAGTTCCCCTAGTCCCAGAAATATCAGTAGTAAAAATGTCTTCTGTTTACCAAGTACACTCTAGACTACTTTATACATCTTTCTTTCTTAAATTAGATTAGTTGAGATACACTGCATAAATTATAGTTTTTGTGGAGTTAGAGAAATATTAGGGATGAGAAAAAGTAGTTTTTAGAGCATTGGTTATTTCAGAAGTAGTCAAGATAGATTGGGGTCATTCGTAATAAGAGCTAGAGGTGTGCGAGTGGGCCACATGAGGAACTGGATTCAAGTGAGACCCATCGTGCTGTCCTCTCTGTATTGCACCCTTTCAAATGAGAATTTGGTGCTATTACCCTTTGAGGAGAGGCAGATGAAGGTCTGCCAGTCCAGGAAGGGATATTTCCTGGCCCTTCCTTCATAGCAGAACTAGAGCCTGTAACTAGAAGAGCCATCCTTATGCCTTTGTTCTCCAGATCTATTTTTCTTTTTCTGTTCTTTATTTATTTATTTTTAATTTAAATTCAATTAATTAACATATAGTGTATTATTAGTTCCAGAGATAGAGTTCAGTGATTCCTCAATTGCATATAACACCCAGTGCTCATTACATCACGTGTTTTCCTTGATGCCCATCACCCTGTTACCCCGTTCCCCCACCCACCTTCCCTCTAGCAACCCATGGTTTATTTCCTATGATTAAGAGTTAGATTTATTTCTTGATTTCCAATATCTGTTACTAGAGAGTGCTGCCACTCTGACATTACCCCCTTATGAAATGAACTGAACCAGGAGAGTAGTTTGTAGGAAATGACCTGTATGTGCTGAAAGGGACTTTATGTCTGCTCATCTAGAGCCCTACAAACTACTTGTATCTTGTATGGGTGATGGCATAGGTCGCTCAGTTTAGTCAACCATGAAAGTAAGCAGAATGATATGAAAAGTTAAATCTGCCTTGACAGAAATTCAGGTGTGCATGGAAAAACAAAATAAAACATTTTTTATTTCTTTAAGTCTACAGATTTAATTCTGAGTCACTATGTCTCTGAGTTGGTGACATGTTCAAGTTTGGGCTATAACTATCTTTAGGTCTCATGCGGGACCAAAATACTAAGGCGGTCCTAGCAGTCACTGATGTACTCTCCACCCATTTTATCACCAAGATACCTTTTGTGTCAGCCTGCACCTTCCCTTCCTGTCCCATAGTTTCAATGTTTCTAAGCCATGCTTAGAGCATACCAATTAATGGTTCAATAATTCTTCCACACTGTTAGTTCTTATGTTTTGGGTCTTAATATTTACTGTTAATGTATGTAGCATTCAAAGTATTATCTTATTCTCTTTCTATAAATTCCAATACAACTAATTAGAAAAAATTAATTTAATAGGGTTTTTAGTTTCTCACGGACTTTATTGGCAATCTTTCTGGATAAACATGGTCACAAATGTAGTTGCTCTTGCATTTAATTTTAAGCCTCTTAAATAGTAGAAAATGTTTAATACTTCTTTCTCCTCAAATCCATAGTTTAATAAGCATGATATTAAGTTGAGATAACCTGACATAACCTGGAGAAAAGTGGGAGATGTGGCTTGGACTAATAGTAAACTCAGAACTCTGTAGAAACTACACCCAACAACCCCAATCCATGTGTCATAGGGACAATACACTTATTGTTGAAGATCTCACTCTGGAGCCTGTAACCCATCCCCCAAACCCCTGAAATTCTATGTAGAGTACAGTGGGAGTATTTCTTAATTTCTCTGGAAAATATGTCTATGGCTTTCCTTAATATCTCAAATCTTCCATAGGAGCTTGACATAATTGCAGCATCCCTCTCAATAATTCTCTATGCTTAGTGAATTATCATGCTCGATTATGTTACTTGGCCCTCTCAAGTGTGAACTTAGTATCATGAAGTGATCCTTGTAAAACTGATGATTAAATTGAACAAAGCAGCTTTATTTTCGCTAGTAGAATCTAGATGTCCAAAAATCTGGCTTGCAGTTCTTGAAGTGATTGATATGAATTATCTTTGATTCTGAGGTGATACAGTGTTTTTGTCTAAAAAATAGGAATCACATATTGTTCACTTCTCTAAGTCATAAAAATGAATTGTGATGCATAAAGTTATTGAAATTCTATGAAAGAAATATTTGACTGCAAAGTATTCCCATTATCAAGGACTAGAATCACATCTCTGTTATTTAGCTTTTATTTCAAAGAAGAACAGGGTTGTTACATGTGATCTTGTCCACATACAGCATTCCCAGTGGCTCAAGAGGATGCTGCCTGCAATGAATGTAGAACAATTTAGTGGAAACGTTAAGAGCTGGCTGAAAGGGAATTTTTAAATGCACAGGGTAATTTGACAAAATTGAAATCTTTTATAACAGCCCTGCAAAGATTAAAATAATTATAGCACAAGATAGTTCTGTCACACTTTATCATTCTGTTCTTAACATCTGGAGATATTATGATGTGGATTTGGTATTCTACTATAATTTCTACCGGTCTGTGCTGTTATTTCTTTTAATCAACCATGCAAGGCAAAGCTTGCTCAAGCACATTAAGTCATTCTCCAGTGCATGATTTATTTCAGTTATTTTAAAGCAGGTAATTTAATGGTGCTGTAGCACTCTCCTGTGACCAGCTGAGCATAACACCTTCAGGTACTCCATATTTTATTCGTATAAGTGGACTTAATGGCATTAATTTGAAAAGAAATCTAAAATTCTATATAATCTGGCTCTCTCCTCTTTACTCATGCTTGCATATGCATACACACCCACATCTGACTGAGTTACAAAATGCTTTCTAGTTGAAAGCAAAATATTTCCCTTTCATATGTCACTGAAGTGATGTTTAATTACTACATTGTTAGTCATTAAACCAGAGAGTCTATAGGGAAATACTGGGGAAAATATAGGGAAAAACTTTCTGAGGCTTTTAAGCAAAATATTTTAAATATGCACTAGCACTTGTCATAGTAAAATTGTTATTGAATTTCTTATGTATTTTAAGAATATCCACTATACTTGTGGCCTGTTTTGGCATGTTTTAGCAGAATTGAAAGATGCAGAAGACAAACATTTATTTTTTTTCTCAAAATTCCCCAAGTGTTGAACTATGGAGCTTTAGATTAAGAAAAAAATTGAATATTCTCAGATATTGCACAAATGCTGAAAGAACTAAAATATTTTGGAACATTACAAGTGACACTTATTAAAAATGATTTTATATTAAAAATGACTTAATGTCTGCCTCAACATTTCATCAACTTTTCTAAATAAAAAAAACTTGAGGGGGGCCTGGGTGGCTCAGTTGGTTAAGCCACTGCCTTCGGCTCAGGTCATAATCCCGGAGACCCGGGATCGAGCCCCACATCCGGCTCCCTGCTCGGCGGGAAGCCTGCTTCTTCCTCTCTCACTCCCCCTGCTTGTGTTCCCTCTCTGGCTGTGTTTCTCTATGTCAAATAAATAAAATCTTAAAAAAAAAACTTGAAAATATAAAAATTATATACACATTTAATTATCAAATTATTCTATACCTCTTGTTTCTTCCTTGGATAGCAAGGGGAATGCCAAAAAGAAAAAAGTAAATAAGTTTATCTTTTTATTATTTGGGTACTTATAAAAATGACTAATTTAAATGAGGCCGCTGAGTGATTTCTTGGTTAAAATATCAGTATTTGTAGAAAGAATAGAAAGACAAATTATTTCTTTCCCATCCCCATTCATATCTGCCACTGTCTTTCATTATTTTATGTCTACATCAACTCCCCTGACTTTTAAGATATCCCTCTCCCATGTGTTCCCTCTTCAGTTCCTCTTTCATCACATTATCTCCAGTGTGTCACTTAGCAACAGAACTCCTGTAATGTGTTCTGCTTATGACCTAAAGAATAATAGAATCAAAGAATGCTCAAGATCTATAAATGTCTTGAGTATTCTAGTTTTGCAGATAACTTTTTACTATTGTCTACCATGACCATCTTTCTCAAATCCTCCAACCGATCAGAATTGTCTGCCCAACTGCACATTCATTCCTGATCCTTGTGATGTTACTCATAAATTCGTCTCACCTAGACCACCTCCTCTCTGCTTATCTCCTCTTAGCCATGTCTTATTTCTTCCTCTGAGCAGATTCTCTCTTCTTCCACAAAGTCTTAGGTTAGTATTTCAATCCAGAGTGATTTTTTTAATAGCAAATTTCATAGCACTTTTTTTCTATTTTTTTACACAATCAATCATATTCTCCATTATGATATTTAACAGAATAGGGACTTTTACCCACCTGAATTTCAGAAGAGCTTCTTTTTATGATAAGCAATGGGTGTAAGGAACTGAAAGCTCATTCCTGGGGATTCTATTCAGTAGAGAGGGTCATGTGCTCTAAAGTGTTAGTTACAGATGGTGGAAGGCAGAGAACAAGGAGAAGGTGGAGGGAATTATGGAAGTGAAGGGACTTCATGGATAGCGATAGAAGAGCTGTCACCAAAGTGAAATCCTTCAAGGAATCTTAAATATCAGATGATATTTAGCAAATTTTATAAATGCACTGTGTTATCTCATCTCCTGTGCTACTTCCACAAGAAAACCTATTGAAAAAATAGCATTATTTTTCAAGACTATCAAAATGAGATGTGCTTTTCCTTTGAACATACTGAGATAAGGCACAAGGAAATGTAGGTTTATAAGGCTTGTAAAAATTGCTAATAATTTTGCACTTTTTGTGATGAGCACCGGGTGTTATTCGTAAGTGAGAAATCATTATATTCTGCACCTGAAACTAGTATTACATTGTATGTTAACTCATTGGAATTTAAATAAAAATTTGAAAAGGAAAATAAAAACTACACTGTGTTTTTTTAAAAATGATTTTTACTTACCTAAATGTTTTAACTCTTCATGGATTTTTTATGTCTTCTTTATTTATATTCATAACAAAAGAAAATGTATTTGCTGCCTCATAATACGTAGTTGAAGAACAGGATTAATCACATGATAAATGCTTCTTTTTTAAAGATTTATATATTTATTTGAGAGAGAGAGCACACAGTCTTGAGCATGAGTGGTGGGAGAGGCAAAGGGATGGGGGAAGGAGAAGCAGACTCCCCACTGAGATGGTGTCCTTCATGACTTGCCGCTGGATATCTGGGTTAGATTTCCCCACCACGAGCTCAGAATCCTGAGATCAGGACCTGAGCCCAAACCAAGAGCTGGCTGTTTAACTGACTGAGCCACCCAGGTTTCCTGATCAATATTTCTTGAGGGCTTCTGTAGAAAATCCAGAAAAACTTTTTGGAATGAAAGAAAAATAGTTACTTTAGAAACAGAGTTACATTATGCAAAAAATTTAAACAATATTTAATAATTCAAGGAGATAAAAACCTACCACTTTTAAGTAAGTGCTTCTCACCACCCTCCTCCCCAGACTTGAAAGCTCAAAGGATATCCTAGCTAAAATATCCAGACAAATTTTTAATCCAAAGCAATAATGAATGAGGAATGTTTTATCTGCTCTTTTAGAAGAATAAAAAGAAAAACAGGCAATAGTTGATTGTTGACATCAATTCTCTTTTGAATTACTTATGACATTTTTAGTTTATTACCCCTATTCAAATACCAGTGCTGTAGGAATCTATTCTCGGCATATTGTGCCTAGAATGAAAGAACGTTCCCAAAAAATGCAACTAGAGCATCAAGACCCATTTTTACTCCTAAAGGCCACACAGTGGAGCACTGTGGATAGTTTCTTAGGGTGGGTAATTTTATGTAAAAAAAACTAAAATTTTTCCATCTTCTGCTGTTAACAAAACAGTGAATCATGGTCTAGGCTTCTGTGGAATAGAAAGAAATGGGAGGTACCAGAAACTATTTCAGGACCTACCCCTGATTCATGCAATATATTTGGACAAATCTCTAAATACCTCTCTGTCTTAGCATCATTAGAACATTGGTTTATTAATTAATTCATTTATTGATGCAATATTGTGAATAACCTTAAGATACCCACATATAAAGATGAAAAGGCATCATTTCCAGAAATCCACAGTCCAGGAAGAGAGAAAAATATATAAATAAGTCATTACAACTTAGTATCATGGGAATATGTACTTGAGGTAGAGGGTAGAAACAGGATTATGTAGGGTATGAAAGGCTAGAGAAGGGTTCCAAGAGGAAGAAATACTTGCATGGGTCTTGAAGAGTAAGTGGGAGTTTACTAGAAGGGGTTAGGAAAAAAAGGATTCAAAGTTCAGGGAGCAATATGTGCAAATGTATGAAAACATGAAAGAACATTTTTGAGAGATGATGCAGTAAATATGGTGCTGCAAATAGTTCAATATGATAGGCATAGAGTGTGCAGCATAGCAGGGGAAGCAATAGAGGATGAAACTGGGGAAAGAAAAAAATGGGCAAATATTAGAGGATCTCATATGCAATGCAAATAGTTTAGTTGAATATTTTAATCAGGATAACAATATGATCTTATTTCTCTTTTTGAGGACGATTACTTTGCTGATCATGCAACAATCAGATTACAAAGTACAGAGACTAAAGTTAAATCATTCAGAAGGAAATTTCAATAATCCAGGCAGATAATGACAGCCTGCCCCAAAACAGTGTGAATGAAGAAGCTGGGTCAGACATTAACAGTGTTAAGGAAATAAAATGGACAAGAGATCCATAGAATCATTAGAAATGAGAAGAATAAAGGGAAGAGATAAATCTGGAATGCATCCCAGATTTCTTGCTAAAAGTTGATAGGTTACTGGCTCATTTCATTAACTTATTATTGGGGGAAAGACAATGGCATTTGTTGAATTTTAGGTGATAAGTAAGAAATCTGGAGAAATTTTATTTTTCTTCCTCAGTAAAGTTTTCTAAAGGTTGATTAACCCACACTTTTTCTAGAGTCTGAAGGTAGTTATCCCAATGAGCTTTATATTTCTGAACTTTTACAGAAGGTCTTACCAGTTCTCCCTTTCTAAAACTTTTCTTTTGTTCAATTTTCCCTGTTTATCTTAATTTTGGCCTCATAGCAGATGACTCTTTGACAGTCCAGAATTACTACTGGAAAATTTGGAGAATGACATCTACAAATAACTTCATAAGAAACCACTCTGGACTTTCATATTGCCACTAAGTGTTGTTAATTTTTTTTTAAGATTTTATTTATTTGACAGAGAGAAACACAGCCAGAGAGGGAACACAAGCAGGGGGAGTGAGAGAGGGAGAAGCAGGCTTCCTGCTGAGCAGAGAGCCCGATGCTGGGCTTGATCTTGGGATTCCGGGATTATGACCTGATCAGAAGGGCAGTTGCTTAACCAACTGAGCCACCCAGTCGCCCCAGTGTTGTTAATTTTTTTAAAGGTAGTCTTATTATTGTTGATATACTAAAATGGGCATTCAAGCACTGTTTGCTAATGAACTTTCTAATATTTATAAAAACCTTTCCAGACTATGGATGGGTTCACTATTTTTTTCTTGAAAGATTTTATTTATTTGAGAGAGAGACAACACAGAGGGAGAGGGAGTGGGAGAAGCAGACTCCCTGCTGAGCTGAGAGCCTGATGCAGGGCTCAGTCCCAGAATCCTGAGGTCAGGACCTGAGCCAAAGGCAGACACTTAACCAACTGAGCCACCCAGGCACCTAGGTTTGTTATTTTCAAAATGAAATGGTGTGTGACTCTTCTTTATGTTTTTCATATTTTTTAAAACACAATTAAAAAAAAAACACCATACAAAGGATCTGCGAGGAAAAGAAAAGAGGGAAGGAGGGATAAAGAAAGAAAACCTATCTAAACCAGGTATGAAAATTAAATGGAAGTTTATATTCTAATATAAAGTTATTTTTGCTGCCTTCCAATTTTTTAATTTATTTATTTTTATTTTTTTAAAGATGTTTATTTGACATAGAGAGATCACAAGTAGGCAGAGAAGCAAGCAGAGAGAGAGGAGGAAGCAGGCTCCCTGCAGAGCAGAGAGCCCAACACGGGCCTCGATTCCAGGACCCTGAGATTATAACCTGAGCCCAAAGCAGAGGCTTTAACCCACTGAGCCACACAGGCATCTGGAATAAGGGTTCTGACTTAACATTTTCTCTGTGAACGTATTTTGTCAGTAATCAAGTTGATTTGAATTGATTGTCCTGAATAAACCATATTCTGTTAATTTGGAATTAATTGTGAAAAGGCATGAGATGCCATGAAACCGTTCCCTCCTTTGATATAACTAGAAGAAAGCAAGCAAATCACAGATAATTCAGTCTCTAATAGGCTGGTCAAATGCCCTAAAAAGCAATATATTTATATATTTCAGCATATATTCCATATACTAAACTTTTAAATCAGAAATAGTTGCGTTTTTAGGAAAAATTACAGCTAAAAATAAGTATCTTTTTAAGAACTTCCAGGAAGAATGCCTCTCTTTGTATTTTCCAATTCAACATTCTTTAAAAAAAATCAGCTTTTAAAAATTTCTCCATCATTACATCAGTTTTCAAATGCAATCAAGCTTCCACTACTTAAGGCCTGATTAGCAAACTCCATCATTCCTGTCCTCTGTTCTCTCCTCTACCTCACTCCACATGAATCACTATCATTTGATGAAAAAGGAGAGGAATATGAAGTCAAACATTAATCACTCTAATCTGTAATTTTAACAGTCCTGGAAAAACATTTGATGTGGAGAACTTTGAAATTAATGACTCCTTAAAAAAATCAAACAGTATAGAACAGTTGAATCACTATATTGTATACCTGAAACTATTTAACACCATATGCTGACTATATGTGAATTAAAATAAAAACTTAACCTAAAATGTAAATAAATAAGTTAAACAGTTGAAACTGCAGAATTATACAAAACAACCCCCTTGTGTCTTAAATAAGAACTTGAATTAAATTTTGCCAACAAATGCCAACAGCATAAAGAATGGAGAGTTAGCTTTAGATTCAGTATGAAACGGGAAAGTTTAGTTTTAATATGGGACTTTCTATTCAGTAGAAGCCATCGTCCTTTAATTTATCTTTTAACCTAACACATAAATACAAATTCATTATGAAAATTATACACTGACCGAATGATGTAACTATTTAAAAATCTAGTTAATTATTCAGTTAGTATTTATTTCTTCTCTCTCTAGTCTACCCTTTCAATTCTTTTCCTCCTCCCTGTCTACTTGCTTTACTTCTTTTAAAAAAATGTAAAGAAGATTATTTTTCCTTTAGTAAATTAATTAGCTAATGTTTCCTTTATTTCCAGTGGCTAAAGCTTTGAGGAATACAGTAAAAAAAAAAAAAAGAAAAAAAAAGACTACAATAAAATACTACTTGATGTTGTAAACAATGCCAGTAAATTGTGCAATTGGGACAATTTCCATTTGTGACTAAGCTAGACCTGTGATATTTTGGTGGGTTTAACTGAATGTAAAAGCATTGAAGTTTAGAGTTTTTATAGTAATCTATTACATATTTTAATAGATTATAATATCAGAAATTATAAAATATAATTTAATTTTAGCATGCTTTTTATTCAGTGTAACCAAAAAGATTTTTTCTTGTATTAGCTTGTTACCAAGATTCATTTGAACCTCTCTTAAATATAATTTCTCTAAATATTTTATAGCATATTATAGTTTACTACAAAGTGTTTTATATGTTATTATACAGCTATTGTACATTATTTAAAACTGGACTTTTTCTAAAGTTAAAATAATCAGCTCCAATTACATTAAACTACCTGGCATAAGTGATAAAGACCATATGGTATTAGCTAATTCAACATTATCAAGTGAAGAAAAGGGTGATAAAAGATAATAGCTTTTCTCAGAAAAGAGTAATGAGAAAATGAGGTTACCCTGACAAAAGGATTTGGATTTTTTCACACCTTTCAAAAACTAGCACTTAATCATTCTTATCTGAGCATATGTAATTTATAAAAAGAAACTAATTATATTAGGTATTTAAAATAACATAATTAATGCCTCAGTGTCCTTTGAATATAATTGAAGTTATATGAACATGTTTATGGTATAACCATCTATTTCCAAAGATTCAAACACTGGAATGATAAAATTGTGTTTAGACTTGAAATCTGGCAAACTAATCCAAGTTGAGAAGAGGATTGTTTCTGAGAAAACTTAAAAATGTGATAGTTTCTCCTAGATGTCGAAGAGAGATGAATATTGATGAAAAAAATCCCCCCACTGCCTCAGGACTTGGAAATTGTACTATGTTGAAAAAGAGTGCTAAATAAGGTGGGAAAAGATACGGGTTCATCTTTAGTCAAGGTACGTTCCTTGCTGTGGACCTTGGTTTCCTCCGTTATAAAATGAGAGAATGTATTGAAATAATCTCAAATTCTTTCCAACTATCATTATAGTAGTACATCTTTTTGGTTATAGTGGTAGCAAAAAACATGGATAAAATTTCTGGGGAAATGAACGTGCTTTCTCTCTAAGACTTGATTGAAATGACAAGGAAAAACAAATAGAAGAAAGTCTATGTCATCAGTAAAAGCCATGTACCATCTACATGCCACCAACTTTCAGAGACCTCGACTGTATAGGATGCAGATGGGGCCAGACAACTGAGGTTCAGAAAGCGATGTATGTCCTGGGGATCCCACAGGGGATCTTCCCAGAAAAATGTGTGACTTTTCATAATTTGAGTGCTAAGTGGTAGGGGTATGTGCAGGCCAAGAGCTAGATGAGAGATACTAACCTCTAGGCAGGGAGCTACACAAAGCAAATAAAAACCCTGTGGGTGGCAACTTTCTCTCTACAGCATCTTCTCACTGAGCTGTGATTGGGACTTTGCCTCTGATACAGCAGGTGTCCTACCCAGTAGGACGAGAGACAGGGCCCAGCTGTTCCCTGCGTGTGATCATGTAATAAACCAAACAGAAAGGGGCCTTTTACTGTTTGCACCTTCACCCAATTCAAGGGGGAAAAAAGAATGTTTGTTTAAAAGAGAACTGAGACAAATCCTCTGAGGCAATTATGTGGATTTTGCTTGGATCTTGACTCTAATAACTACACTGCAAAAAATTAAACTATGAAGTCTTGAAACAATTGGCTATTGCTAAAGTGATGACATCTAAATGGAGAGCTGAAGGAAGAGTAAAAGTTGGGAGGCTTGGTTTATGATTAAAAAAAAAAACAATCTCTATTTTTGCATTACTTGGGTGAGAGTATCTACCAGTTGCAGCTGAAAACATTCCAACTGATTGGACTTTTATTATATGTTCTCATACTTACAGAAAACTTACATAAATTGTCAAAAAAAAGTGCTATATAACTTCACTCAGGTTCAAATGTTACCGTGTTACCACATTGCTTTCCCATTCTCTCTCCTCTCTCTCTTGTGTGTGTGTGTGCATGTATACATATGTATAAAACACATTTCTGTCCTTTTTGAGAGTAAATTAGACATACAATATCTCTTTTACTATAAATGGGACTATCTCAAATAATTTCAGTTCTAGTTTCCAAAATCAGGAAATTATTACTGACAGAGTACAAAATCCACAGATTAGTTATAGAAAACTATTCAGTTTTCACAATTGTTTCATGAATGTTTTATTAACAAAGCAAAAAGTAATGTTGTGGCCAATATCCAATCCAGTATCACAAATTTCCATGTCTCTTTAGTCTCCTTCAGTCTGGAATAGTCTCTCAGTCTTTCTTTGTCTCTCATGACATTGAGTCCTTTGAAGAATGAAAGGGAAGTATTCTATGGAATATCCTTTAATTTGAGTTTGTCTAATTTTACTTATAATTATATTCAGGTTATACATCTTTGAGAGAGTGCCTGAGAAACAATACTATGTTTTTCTCTATATATGTCATTAGGAGATTCCTGATATCTGCCTTATTTCTGGTAAGGTTAACATTGATCATTTGATTTTAAGGTGTTTTCTCCCAAGTTTCTCTGTTACAGTTGCTGTTTTTCTACTTGTCATTGTTAATTTATGAAGGGATATTTTGTGACCATGTGAATGTACCATTTATCATCAAATCTTCCCTACTAATTTAGCACGCAATGATGATTCTTGCTTAAATCAATTATTACTGTGATGTTTGACCAATGATTATTTTCTAATTCGTCATTACTTTTACATATATTTGTTGATATTCCTGTGGAAGAGCTTTTCCTTTTCCCCCAAATACATATTTATTTGCTTGTTTATATTTGTATGAACTCATATGCTCCTATGTTGTTAAATGGTTATAATTTTTTATAATAATCATTTTTTGTTCAACTTGTCCCATACTAGACAGTGGGACCCCCTTTAAACTGGCTCCTCTGCCTTTTTGACATGTGGCCATTTAATTGCTATTATTACCTTTATTATTACTATTATTATTATTACCTTTCTGGCAAAACAAAATGGTCCTGGATCCTCTTGTGTCTGATCAGCCCCATGCTGGACTTGATCTTTCTTCAAAGAGTGTCTCTTTTTAGTGGACAATGGTATTAGAAAACTAAATGTAGGCATTTGGTAATCTCCCTTCCTTCCTTCCTTCCTTCCTTCCTTCCTTCCTTCCTTCCTTCCTTCCTTCTTTCTTTCTTTCTTTCTTTCTTTCTTTCTTTCTTTCCTTTTTCATTTGCAAAGCAAGATTCTAAAAGTTAAACCTATGTACAAAGTTACATTCATCAAAGTGTGGCTACTCCCTCACTTCTACCCCATTCTTTCCTCCAGTCTTTGTATTCTTTCTCACTGATATCCTCTAAGTAACCAATCTTGTTAGTTTCTTGTTTCCTCTGTTTCTTTTTGAGCAAACAAGCAGATGTGTGTATATTCTTATTTCTTAGTCTTTCTCAAATAAAGGTAGCAACTATAGGTATGTCACACTTGCATTTTTTCATTTATATTTCTGGAAATCATTCTAAATCAGTTCAACAGAGATCTTCCTTGTTCTTTTTTATAGTTGCACAGTATGCCATTGTATGGTTATAGCATAGTTCATTCAGCAACAGTCCTACTTATAGCAATTAAAGTCTTTCTTTTGCAATTACAAAATAATGCTGCGGTGGGTAACTCTATGCATATATATATATATATATATATATATATATATATATATATATATATATATATATTCATTCTTATTGTTGAAGTGTGTGTCCTTAGAGTAGATTCCTGGAAGTGAAATTTCTGGACCAAAACAAATGTGGGGCACCTGGATGGCTCAGTCATTAAGTGTCTGCCTTCGGCTCAGGTCATGATCCTGTAGTCCTGGAATCGAGTACCACATCGGGCTCCCTGCTTAGCAGGAAGCCTGCTTCTCCCCTCTCACTCCCCTTGCTTGTGTTTCCTCTCTCACTGTGTTTCTCTCTGTCAAATGGATAAATAAAAAAATCTTTAAAAAAAAATAAATGCATATGTAGTTCATTAGAGATTGTCAAATTTTCTTTTAAAAAGTTGGTATCTGTTTTAATTTCTCCAGCAGTGAATGAGAGTATCTACAAAATTCACAAACAGAACGCCCTATCCTACATTTTAATTTTTGGCAATGTGACAGGTAAAAATGGTATGTGAAAAACGGTGGAGCTTTATTTTACATTTTTCTAATTATGAATGAGGTTGACTATTTTTTCATGTTTAAGGGCCATTATTAATTTTGTGAATTTTCTGTTCATGTTTCTATTTTTCATAGTCTTTTGATAAAAGATATACAATGCACAAGAAGTATATATTAGAAGATATAGTTATATTCCAAGCATACCAAATTCTTATCTTACACACTAACTTGAAATCATACCTTTTATAGAATTGACAGCACTACAAAATTTGTCTTCCTCCATCAGTATTTTTTAAAAATCAACATTGAGTTATAATTAGATGTAATACAATCTGTATATGCATTGTTTTAAGATATGTATATAACATATGTATATAGCTTATATAAAGACCACCACATGAAATTTTTATCACCAAACCTTCTCTAATTTCCCTTGTGACTTCCCTCTGCTATTTGGAAGCATGTGATCAGATCTGGAGATTTTTAAGATTTATTTTTATTGGTTTCTAATTTAAATTCATTATGATCAGAGAATATACTCTAAGATTTCAATTCTTCAAAAATTTTTATGACTCGTGTTATGAATCAATGCATGCTAAATCTAGGTAAGTGTTTCTTTGATGTACACTTGAAAGAAATATGTATCCTGCTGCTCTGTTTGGGTACAGTTTTTTGTTCTGTTTTGTTTTGTTTTTATTTTATTTTAAAGATTTTATTTATTTGACAGAAACACAGCTAGAGAGGGAACCCAAGCAGGAGGAGTGAGAGAGGGAGAAGCAGGCTTCCCGCCCAGCAGGGAGCCTGATGTGGGGCTCGATCCTGGGTCTCGGGGATCATGACGTGAGCCGAAGGCAGTCGCTTAACCAACTGAGCCACCCAGGCACCACCAGGGTAGAGTTTTTTATGTTCCAAATATGTACACTTTTTTGATACAATTGTTCAACTTTTCTATATCCTTACTATCTACTTGCTTTATAAGTTACAAAAAGGAGAATATTAAATGTCTATTTCTCCTTTTTCCTTTCAGTTTTATGTCATTAAGATTTTAGAGTCCCCACAATCCCATGTGTACCATTACTTCTTCCTAAATTTATTCTTACATATTTTACATGATTTTCTGTCTGCTGGAGTAAATGGAATGTGTGATTCCCCCTGATCTGTCTATTACTCATGTAAAGAAACGCAACTGGTCTCTGTAATGTTTCTGGGTCCTAGTCACTTGATTCTTTTATTAATTATGGTTGTTTTACTTTTATTTATATTCTCATGAATTTTCTAGGTAAACCCATCATAGTACATCAGCAAAAGGGTGAATTTATATTGTCTTTTCCAATACTTAGACGTCCATTTTTCATCTTCTTGTAATATACATTTGCAAAAATCTCCAAAAAGACATTGAACAATTAAGATTGAAAGAAGCTATCTATTTATTTGCCTATTTGCTTATTTATTTATTTATTTTTGATCCTAAAGCCAAGTTTTAGGAGCACATGGGTGGCTCAGTCAGTTAAGCATCTGCCTTCTGCTCCAGCCATGAATATAGGATCCTAGGAGCCAGTCCCAATGCAGTCTCCCTGCTTAGAGGGGAGTCTGCTACTCCCTCTCCCTCTGCTCCTCCCCACCCTGTGCCTTTGTGCTCTCTCTCTCAAATAAATAAATAAAATCTTTAAAAAGGACAAGTTTCAGTTTGTTTCTTTGTTTTTTTTTTTTAAAGACAGGTTTTAGTATGCCAAACAGAATGGTAGTTTGCATTTGGGTTTGGATTTATGTCCTTTATCATATTTAGGAAGTTTTCTTTTACTTCATTTAATGTAGAAAATGTATTTTTCAGAATATATTAAGTATATGTTTTTACTTTAACTTGTTATTAATAGATTTTCTGATACTAAACTATCCTTATATTAAACACACAAGTTCAATGTTGTCTTACTCATTCAACGTTTCACTGAATTGTATTTTTAAATACATTTTTAAGATTTTTACTTATACCTTACAAGCGAAATTGAACAATACTTTTGGGGTTTTTCCATTCTATCTATTGAACTGCAGTTTTAGGGGTTTTCCACTCTATTTTTTTTGTTACATTTTTGGTATTAATATTGTTAGTTTCATAAAATCAAATGAAGATGTTTTCATCTTTTTTCTAGAATCTGGAATAGTTTAAATGAATTAGAAATAATCTTTCTTCTTAAAGTTAGGTAGAATCTACCTGTAGAATTATCTAATCATAATGTCTTTTTAGTGGTAAAATGATCTACTCTTTTAATATTTTCTGTGTTAGTTGGGCTACTAAGTTCTACTTACTCTTAAGTTAATTTTTATAATTAATATTTTTAGGAACAAGCCATTTCTTCTAAAATTTCAAATCTTTTTCGTAAAAAAACCTACAAGTAAAAACTTGTAGAATTCTAGTATTTTTATAGTTAGTTTTTTTTCTTTTTTGAATATGTTATATCTCTCTTTTTTCTTTCTTAAAACCCAAGAGCTGGTAGCTCCTTTTTAACTTTCTCAAAGTACCAGTTTCTCTCCCTACTTTCTACCATCCTACTCTTCTATTTTCTATTTATATATTTCCTCTTTTATGCATGTTTTAAAAACTCATTTTCTTGCATTTGCCCCCCCCCCTTTTTTTTCCTTTTGCAGAAAAAGTTACCAACTGCTGGTCTACATCATATTAACCATAGCCAAACTTTAGGGGTTCCGGTGAGGATTCCATTTTTCAGCAGCTGTCTGATGTTTTACCTTGCTAAAGTTATGCATTTACGTTTTCATCCTCAATAATATCAAAGTATATATAAGCAATTGGATGTTTAAAATGTGGATTTAAAAGACTATATTTATGTGTAGAAATCAGCATTTAAAAAATTTGTACCTTTCATTGACTCATTAACTTCTTCATTGGATTTTTTAAAAACTGAATTGATTTTCATTGGATGTAAAAGAGTTGATTCAGTTGTCTGGGTCCTTTCCCAGGAGCAAAGAGAACAAATTGAATCAGAGGACACCAGGTCATCTCCATATTACTATATTCTTGAAATAGTTAAAATAAGAAAGACTGTGAAAGGCTGGTTCAGGAGGTTATTAGAATTTTTAGCTTCTTTGTAATAAAATTTGGTCTCCTCAGGTGTATATTTTGAAGTTCAATTCCAAGGGGTCCTATATGCATAGTTAAGAAAGCCTCTTGCTTTCTTGGTGAAAAGCATGATTGTCATCACTAGAGGGAGCTGGTTTTACATGAAATTATGATAGGAATGTAGAAAAACAGAAGACCTCTTTGTTTTCCATATTAAAAAAAGCACAGACCTTTCCAAAATATTCTCATTTTCCACCAACAAATTGCATTTTCCAAATAATTTCTTTACTTTATGAATTGGAAAGTTTCCTCAAAGTACTATTACCTCTGTTCCCAAGAAGTTATTTGATAGTCTAAATTTGATAATGGAATAAACATTTTTATGGGGCATTTAATTTCACATAGTAGAACTGATGTTCATAATCTTTTAATTGTTCTTTAAATTTCCTTCATTTTCTTTAGAACAGAATTCTGTCATTGTTCAGCTTGTACAATATACTAAGCAGGGTTTCAGAATACAGAACAAGATTTTAGTTAAATTGCCTACTTACATGATGGAGAAAATATCAATTTCTGTGTTATTTTGAAATGCCTAATCTTCAATGAGTATAAAATGAAAACAAAAGCATTTAAGTTAAGCAGTGATTTTATAGAGTTTGAAGAAACAAAGCAGAGAGTTTTGGCATTTCTTATATACATCAGAACTTATTTCTACCATGGACACTATGAACTTGTTGACTACAAGTGACATGTTTTAAATACCTTTGCATTTTACCCAGAACATAAGCATCTACTTTTTAAAAGCAGGGGTTGCAAGCTGTGGCCTGCAGGAAACTGGCTGTTTTATAAATAAAGTTTTATTGAAACACAGCCACACCCCATCATTTAAATTGCCTGTGGTTGTTTTTACACTACAACTGCAGAATTAGGTATTTATGTTAGAGATCTTATATCCCACAAAGTCTGAAGTATTTACTGTCTATCCCTTTATTTTATTATTATTTTTTAAGATTTTATTTATTTGACAGAGAGAAACACAGCCAGAGAGGGAACACAAGCAGGGAGAGTGAGAGGGAGAAGCAGGCTTCCTGCCAAGCAGGGAGCCCAATGTGGGACTAGATCCCGGGTCTCCGGGATCATGACCTGAGCTGAAGGCAGTCGCTTAACCAACTGAGCTACCCAGGCACTCCCTGTTTATGCCTTTAAAGAAAAAGTTTGTGGACTCCTACTTTAAAGCATGTTAATTAAAGAACTTGTATTGGATGAATAAAGGAATGCATGAATGAATCAATAAATAAATTGAGTTATTCCCACTCGTGTGGGGCAGAGAAAGCACTAATATATTAGAGAATCTGAGACATTACTTTGAGCCAAGAAAATCTTCTCTTTTATAATTCATGTTTCTCTCAGATTGATGTATGAAAAATACTTATTTTGGGGGGAAGAATTCTAATCATACCACCAGCTAATATTGCATAGTGACTTTTCCCTCTAAGGACAAAAGTACTTCTATATACCATCTCATTGACTATCACTGGCCAATAGTTTTGACTAACTAGAAGGTATGACATGAAACTTACTAAATTCACACTGTTTCGTTGAAAATTCTTAGTTATAACAAAACCTGCTAAATCCCACTATTGGTTGAGCTAATTTGTTTCTCTATACATTCCATGGGACACGCTTACCAATTTCTTTTTTACGTTCAACTAGCCAGCATATAGTACATCATTAGTTTTTGATGCAGTGTTCAATGATTCACTAGTTGCATTTAACACCCAGTGTTCATCACCACACATGGCCTCCTTAATACCCATCACCCATTTACCCCATCTCCCCACCCTCCTCCTTCTGTAACCCTGAGTTTGTTTCCTGGAGTTCAGAGTCCACGGCTTACCTCCCTCTCTGATTTCTTCCCATTCAGTTTTCCCTCCCTTCCTCTGGTCCTTTGTGCTATTCCTCATGTTCCCTCTCTGATTTCTTCCCATTCAGTTTTCCTTCCCTTCCTCTGTGGTCCTCTGTGCTATTCTTTATGTTCCACATATGAGTGAAACCATATGATAATTATCTTTCTCTGCTTCAGTTACTTCACTTAGCATAATCCCCTCCGGTTCTATCCATGTTGATGAAAATGGTCGATTTTCATCCTTTTTGATGGCTAGTAATATTCCATTGTATATGTGAACCACATCTACTTTATCCATACATCTGCTGAAGGGTATCTTGGCTTACCAATTCTTGATGAATATCTTTCCAAATTGAGCAAAAACCCTAATATAGAAATAGAATTGAAATTCATAGAACATGTTTGACCAGTAAGCGTAATAGGTCAAGCGAAAATCTAAAAATTTTCTCAAGCAGTTAAAGAACTGGGCTTTGTTGATTCATTGACAGTTTTAAACACACACACACACACACACACACACACACACAGATTTTCTTTTGCTGATTTAAGTGGCTCACATCAGTTTTTTAAAATGAAAATTTTAACTTCCTTTGATAGTCTTTTTGGGTTACTAAGCAGAGATTTTTGGCATTTTTTATATACACCAGAACTTTTCACCTTAAGTTTTTTTTTCTTTTGAGGATTTTATTTATTTATTTGATGGAGAGAGAGAGAGATCACAAGTAGGCAGAGAGGCAGGCAGAGAGAGAGGAGGAAGCTGACTCCCTGCTTAGCAGAGAGCCCGATGTGGGCCTCGATCCCAGGACCCTGGATTCATGACCTGAGCAAAAACAGAGGCTTTAACCCACTGAGCCACCCAGGTGCCCTCACCTTAAGTTTTTAAAATCATAAAATAATCTTGTCAATATCTTTGCAGCTGCTCATGAATCAACTAGAGAAAATATAAAATATTACTAAGTTACACAACCGCACTTTACTTATTCATTAATTATTATTGGACCTATCCACATGAAATAGAAAAAAAAAGTAAGGATTTGATTTAAAAGACAATTGTGTCTTTTTCAGAGAAACAGTCAACTGGAAACCAAAACGAAGCTGACAATGCCTTTTCTTTCTTGCTTTCTGGTCTTAGCAATCAGTGGTAACAGTATGGGTTTGCCGATGTGTCTGCTAGCAGGGATGTGAACAGCTATTATAAGCCACAGTTAATTGTTCACTAGGTTTTCTCTATTGAGCTTGTTGATTTGAATCACAATGGGGTTTCAAACAACATAACCTTATTTAGAATTTTTAGGGGTCAGAAAAAGTGGAGAAATGTACAACTTGTGGGAAAGCTTTTCCTTAACGTGGTCCTGAGTGGCACTATTTTTTGGTCAACCAATGTATTTTAATGAAGAAAGGATGTAGAGATCATTAAAGTCAAATAACAGCTCGGCGAAAGTTGACAAGATGTCATTTTTGGAACTCAGAATGACTAAATGTCACCAACCCCTCTAGACTAGTTTTTAAATCCTGTATTTTGGATTACACAAAGACTACGCACTTGGGCCAAACTCTTTTACCCTACTCCATGTTTAATCCTGAACACATACTATTAAAGGATATTTGAACCCGAACTTATATGTAACACACAGTTAAAGTAATCCAAAGTAGTATATAATTTATCCTTAAATTATATATTCATCTCTCCATTTTGAAACTGGTAGCTGGGAAATGGATCACTTTATTTTCAGTCTTATTTCTTATTAGAAGAGACTGAGGTGTAGGACACCCTACCAAGTTATCAGACTTTTATTTAACCTGATGTCCATGAATGGACTTCTTGAGATCTATAAAATTTTGGAAATGGCACAATAATTTCTACATTATGTATATCTATGCTGGTCAATATCAATGATTTCACCATTCTTAAATCAGTTCACAAAATTAAAAATGTTGAAAGTGATAGGTAAAGCTATTAAAATAACTATCTTATGGAAAAGTAAACTGTTCCACATCTCTCTTCATGGTAATTCTGTAAATTGGCTAAGTAGCATAGTGGAAAGATTAATACAGGTTCTGAAAACAGCCAGCCACCATCCCTCCCATCCCAGCTCTGTAACTTATTAGCTCTATGTCCTCATGTTCTCTATTTCAGTTTCCTCATCTGCAAAATGTGATATAACAGTACCCACCTCATAGGGTTGCTGTGAGAAATGAATGAGTTAGTATTTATAAAGTGTTTAGTCCTTGCTATGTGATAAATATACTTATTAAAAACTGTCAATAAAAATTCCTGGAATACAAATATTTAGTTAGAGACAAGGAAACGCTTTATCGCTATACAGTTTGCAAACTGGGGAGACACAGCCTTTGCATACAAATCAAAAGTATGCTCCATAGGGTAAGGAGGGTTTGGGCTTGGAGTTAAATAGGTAAATAAAATCAGAAGTTCTGTGCCCTTATTGAGGTTGGCCAAGCTCAGGCCCCACACAACAACATCCCCTTGTGCCGCAGTGGTCAACCTGAATGAGGGACAAGCCCTTCCGGAGTGTGAGATCTCACAACCTTCATGAGAGAAGACTCTCCTGCAGGGTAGGATTCCTACTCAGGAAAAAAAGTCCTGGAGCCTCAACCAGAAAATACGTGTGCTGATGGATGTGAGAGAACTTTCCTGAGTATCTCCCGACATGAGTGAAGAACAACTGAGCTCACAGGGCTCTTACAGGTACCTGAGGCAAAAGTCTGAGAGGATGTGGAAAGGGGTCCAGCAGTCACTTTTCATACCACTTCTGACATTAAGGAATGTCAACAAAAATGCCTGGAAGGCAAAGATTTGGTCAGAAGCAAGGGAAAACTTTATTGCCATATGGTTTGCAAACCAGGGAGACACAGCCTTTGGCGACATAGTGGAAGTATGCTCCAAAGGGGAAGGAAGGTTTAGGGTTAGGGTTAAATAGGCAAAACTTCAAGTTTTATGTCCTTATTGAGGTTGGTCAGGCTGGTATTCCAAAAAGCAGCTTTAGGAGCAGAGTGACAAGCAGGATGAGGCTCACTCTTTCTGGTGGCAGCTTGAGGATATGGCAGCGTCTGAAGAGCATTGTAGGATGTGTTGTAAGGAGTTTTCTGCAAATTTTGTGGAATTTTCTGCAAGCTCATTCCCTCAGGTTGTGTTGACTGGTCATTCAACGTTATGGTCATTCAACCTGATTAAAATTTTGTTTTCTCTCCCTTGACGTGAGGGAACCCATCTTGCCTGTTAGCTGTTACTGTCCAGTGATTGGGGTCTTTTTTTCTCAAAGCTCACTCCCTGCAAAAAAAAGCTTATCTATGTATGTACACATGGCAAGGACAAGGCATGTGTTTATATGTAAGAACATATATGAAAACACACACACACATATGTGAAAAAAAACACTATAAATACCCCAGGTTTCAGATGATGAAACAGTTTAACAGTTTTGCCCAAAATTACATTGTCTGTAAGAGGACGAACTAGGTCTAAACTTTGGAAGAGTTCCTTATTTTTTTCAATTTAAGTTTTCCTAGCTATTGGCCCTATGGATGGCCCTTAGCTTCCATTCATCTCTATTCTAACCTGCCCAATGTTTCACTTTAAAATCCCCTTCCATAGGTGCCTGGCTGGCTCAATCGGCAGAGCATGTAACTCTTGATCACAGGGTTGTGAGTTTGAGCCCCATGCAGCATAGAGTTTACTTAAAAAAAATTTTTTTTAAATAAAACCACCTTCCACCCCATTCTGCTTGCAAGCCTACACAATAATCCCTTTATTTAGTTTGGATCAAACTAAATTTTTGACAAAACCAGATTAAGGGTAAAAGGAGGAATTGTTGGAGTACTCATCTGTGAGAGATGGTGGGTGATAGCATACTAAAATAAAATGTATTTATTCAAACATCTCCTCCGGAAATTAAAATAAAGTATCTTGAAAAATACCTCTAGAATAAGGCAAAAAGAGAGAATTTCATCCAGATATTCCCTCCCGCAGGTGTTCGCATGCATACTTCCACACCACACACACACCCCTCCCTCTCCAACCATCTCAATCCAAATTGCTCTGGCTAATTTCATTGTTTTTCTTTTGCTGAAAGAAATGTGTTCATTTGTGGCAAACTCTCAGTTTTTCTTGACGAGAGGGAGAGATTGATCTCCACTGCCTGGGATCTTCTTTCTCCCTTCTTCACACAGTTCTCAGCTGCAGGACTATAAACTGTTGAACACCTACTTAAAGAAGAAAAGTGTGAAGAGACACCAGTTATTAGCCTACCCAAGAGCCCAGTTTATCATTCTTCTTGGGGGCCCTTGAATCTTCATTTAGCTCTCCTTCTGACCATGAACTACAAAATCTTTTGCTATATAATCCTGCCTCGCCTGGATTATCTCTATTGCTTGGAGTAAAATTCATGTCCACATTCCTGTCCATCAGTCTCTCTTTCTGTCCACAAGCCCTCATTCTTTTTCATCCCAGCTATCCCAAATGCTGGAAATGATTTTCTTTTCCATGACTGCTGGAATTAAGTACTGGTAAAAAGTCCATTGTTAAAGCTATTACCAAGCACATGTAGCTTTGATTCCTGGTTCCCTTACTTGCTGCTGTGTGATTTAGAGAAGGTTACTTATTCTAGTGGCGCCTGGGTGGCTCAGTTGGTTAAGCGACTGCCTTCGGCCCAGGTCATGATCCCGGAGAACAGGGATCGAGCCCCACATCGGGCTCCCTGCTTGGCAGGAAGCCTGCTTCTCCCTCTCTCGCTCCCCCTGCTTGTGTTCCCTCTCTGGCTGTGTTTCTCTCTGTCAAATAAAAACAAAAC
>PITA01017079.1:0-44429 GCA_004023965.1 Spilogale gracilis | reverse complement strand
GGGCCAGCCTTGAATGATGAGAGGCTGTCAACTCCTCCAGACTTGCGCAGACGCAGGAGGTCATTTCACAGTGGGAGGGTGATTTACTCATACCATTCGAGTAAAAATCCCTCCCAAGGGCCGTGCTGCGCCCAGCAGTGGCCCAGTGTTGGTGCGGGGGTCCTGGGCAGTGTCACCCTTGACCTTGGGGAGCTCCCAGGCTATGTGGGAGACAGACCCACAATTATAAAAATCAACTGTTGAGATAGAGGGAGGCTGGGAGCCAGGCACAGAGGGACACCAGCCCCTTTTATCTGGATGCACTGAACGATGCCCATTGTACAGATGAGCAAGTCGAGCCTTGGTCGTAGAGCTGGTCAGTGGCAGAGTCCACACTCTTGACTCCTGGTCCTGGACTCCATACCCAGAGGGCAGTGCGGAGTCCCTGGTCCCGGGGGTACAGCAGTGTGTTGACTTGTTTTCAAAGCAGGTTCTGGCTTCTGGGTGCAGGAGGAATTGCAGGGAGGGGACCGAGCTGAGCCGTACTGGGGAATACAGAGCAGGAAGGCCATGCCCCAAGCCCAGCCCAGCCGCCCAGCACGGAGGGTGTCCTGCATCCGTGGACCCACCTGACTATGTCTCCCCTCCCACCCTTCTAGGCCAAGCTGGCTTCCCTGGTCCAGAAGTGCCGGGAGAGGAACGGCCTCGTCACGCACCTGCTGCAGGAGCTACGCAGACACGGGCTGGAGGACCAGCTGCTCTCTGAGACGGCGCAGGGCATGGTGGACGACGTGGCACTCGCCGAGTACGCAGCCACCTTCCTGGCTCCAGGGCTCCCAGAGGTAGTTCCATGGACAGCCCTGCACCTCTTCTGGGGGGAGCTGTGGGGCCATGAGCTTCCTGCCCACCTTCCTGACCCGAACTGTCCCTCCCTCCCTATGTCCACTCACCCCACCGAGAACGTGCCCAGGGTCCTACTCTGTGGTGGCACACCTGTGTTCCCAGTGGGTGCGGGAGGCTGATCTGGGTGTCTTTACCCTGAAAGGGCTCCCAGCCCAGCGCTGGGGACAGACACACGGACAGCGTCAGTTCAGTGTCCTGTACACACTGGGATGCTCTTTCACTGGTGGGTGCCCCAGGGCCTTAGCACGCATCACTTCCCCTGGCAGGCTTCTGGTCTGTCCCAGAGCCTTCTACCCACCCTTCAACACACAGTGCAAGTGTGACCTTGTCCAGGGAGCTTCCCTGACTCCCACGGACCACAGAGGTCGCCACGTCCTCTGTCCTCTGTGGCACATCACAGGGATTTTCCCCTGTTGTTGGGGAGCTTTGTCAGCTCTTTGTCAGTGACCACATAACCATCTCTGGCTCCCCAGTGCCTGGCCAGAGGAGCTGCTCAGGGAATACTTGTTGCATGAGTGATACCAGGAACTAATTGAATGAGGGTCTCCTCTTCTAACAGCGTCCAAAGAGGAAACTGAGGCTCAGAGAGGCTGGAAGGCCCACTCAAGGTCATACAGCCCTCAGGCAGTGTGGGTGGTCGTGGATGGCAGTTCTCACCCAGGTCTGGTCCTGAACAGTTTCACCCGGGGTCTGTGTGCACGGTAGGGCGGGTGCTCAGCCAACGCCGCCCCCCAGCCCCCTCACGCACGGGCAGGCACACAGCCTCATTCCTGGGGACCAGCCGGCAGCACCCCTACCAAACGCAGCTCCTGATGGTGTGAGGGCGAAATGCAGCTTTTGCTGTATATGCTGCTGGCCCCGTTTTCCATGCTCCAGCTCGGCAGCTCAGCACCAGCTCCGCTCCTCCACTCCACGACCCTTCCCAGCCCAGCTCTGCAAGGCCCGCCTTCTCTGTCCCCTCTGTTCCCCCACAGCCATCAGAGGCCCCCTGGTCCCAGCCACCATACAGCCCAGGAGGTGCTCAGGGCTGCATGGTGACTTGGTTCAGAGCCAGAATTTGGATCCAGAATCCCAGACTCCCAGTCCAGTGCTCATCTCTACAAGAATGGTTCACTTGTCTTCAGAGCCAGCATAGGGCTGACGAAAGAAGTTAGCAGCCCGTCGAGATCCTTGGCACAGTCTGTGTTGACCGAGGTGGAAGGGAAAGCAGAGTTCTTGGGTGTTGGAGGTAGGAGGTGTCACGTGGGAGGGCCAGCAGGCTGTGTGCTGAGGGGGCATCACAGCGGTGAGAGCCCCGCCCTCCAAGGGCTGAAATGTTCACAGGGGTTGCATAGGCTGACTTACAATGACCAAATTCACAAAGACTGATGTACAGACCTGAACACTGATTAATCAGTTTCCTCTGAGAATTAGAACTATGTGCATGTTGATATACTAGATGGATGGATGAAAAAAATGTCGGCATATATTCTTCCCCTAAATGGTGGAATTGTCTGTAAAGTCAAGTTCATTCATTCATTCCTCTGTTCATTTGTTACTCTCTAAACATTTATAATCAGAAGGTCCTTTTGGAGACTGGGATGAGAACAGGGAGAATTAATGGGATTGTCAGCCTGGTTCATTCATTTCCTGTAAGGATGTGCTCCGGGGGCCTGGGCATGTCCCCCGCTGGGCCACGGCATCTCCCCGAGACCTGCTGCAAGCCATGGCTACTTATAAGCATCTACTGTTCTAAGAGGGCTTTGAATCTGCCCTAACTTGTTTTGCATTATTTTACAATTCTCTTCTCCAAGAACGCCCCCATTTTCATGATCAAGTGTGGAGGGGTACCTCACTCTTCCTGGCACAAACCACAGAATACACAGATACCTAGAACCCACTGCCATGCCCCAGGCCTGGTGCCAAGTGCTGGGCATAAACGGTGAAGCAGGCAGAGAAAATGGGCAAGACTCTTATGTACCCTGAGCCTCAGTTTTCCCATCTGTAAAATGGGAATAGTACGGCCTACGTGGCAGAGTTGACCAGAAGGCAGATAATCTGTTAAGCACCCCGTACGGGGGGTCCCACTGGGTAGGAACCTAGTCCTTGTGGGGGCAGTTGTCAAGAGGGCACACCCTGGCATCGGGCGGGGATGGGGGTGCTCCTGGGCCCAGCCACGGCAGTCACGAGCCTGTGGGAAGGGTGGTGTAGCAGGTACATGTGCTGTGGGGGGTCTGGGCCACAGTGCGGGGTCTGGCTCATCCCAGATCCTCAGCGAATCGGTCTATCGTGTTGCTGGAAGGCCAACCCCTAGCGTGCAGCCATGCGGCAGTGATGTGTCTAAGAAACTGAGGGCAGTGCTCCAGGCTGACTGGGGGGCTGAGCGCCGAGGGGAGCAGGGGTGGGAGGCTGGAGTGGGTGGGAGGTCACTTGCGCTTCATTCCTGAGTGAGCGGGCAGCAAGCACTGGCATCGGGGCGAGGTCCCTGTGCTTCGAAAAGGCGAATGCCACAGGCGCGTGGGCTGGGCTGGGCTGTGGAGCCACACAGGCTGTGCATGGGCAGCTCATCTAGCTCAACAGCCAGAGACTTGGGCTGTGAGGACCGAGGGCCAGGCAGCTGGGCAGAGCCTTGGGGGCCACTGAGGCCTTCGGGCAGGTGGTGGCAGCTCTTTCTGCTGGGCAGGAGGGGGTTCTATGGGTGCCGACCCTCATTTCAGAGAACACAGGTGGAATTCCTGATGCAGCCCAGGAGCCCTGCCCAGCTGGCTGAGGAGGCACGGGTAGGCTCGAGAGGGACATAGAGAGCAGAGGGAGCACCGAGGCCGGGCAGCGGGGCTGGCCAACGTGCCAGGGGAGGCTTTGTGGAAAAATTCGAAGGAGGGGCTGGACCCTGGAAACTCAGGTTGTCTGTCTCCTGCCTGTGGGATGAGACCCACACCGATCACAGACATCCGAGGGAGCACAGGCCACCATTCATTTATTCACTGGACGTGGTGATGACGGCTGAGACTCAGCCCTCCCCAACACTAGCATGTTCCGTGGATTAGCTCACTTCATCCTCTCAAAGCCCACTTTATCAGGGGCGAAACCAAGACTCAGGGCCCTCAAACTGCTGGGCAGGGTCACCCCTGGGCTGTCAGACGGGTTCAGAGCTGTGTCCGTCTACACTCCCGCCCTCGGAGGATGGGGCTCACACCTGCAGCAGGTCACTCAGGTCAGCACGTGCCTTCCGGTCAAGCTGATTTTCTCACCCTGGTGGGGTGGGCGGTACATGATAAGTCTCGGCCTTTCAGCTCATGTGTCTTTTCTTTGGGGCTGTGTTTAAGTCTCTTAGTCGACTCGGGCAGCTGTAACAGAAGCCAGCTGGTGGGGGCTTAGACTGCAGACATTCACGTCTTACAGTTTGGGAGCCTGGAAGTCAGAGATGAAAGACAGGCGTGGATGGGGACTGGTTAGGGAGGGTCATCTGGACTGCAGCCTCGGGAAGATGGAGGTGACCAGGGCAAGGGAGCTGCTCATTTCCCTGCCTCTTGCCCTGCTTCTTCCTCTTCCCTCCACCTTCTGGAAAAAGCTTGCTTTCCTCTGGATATTGCCAATGAATTCTATATTTGGGACTTCAGAAATGGATCTCACGTTAAAAAGAAGCAGCAAAGCTCGGAGTCCTAAACTCCCCTAATTCATTAAATCAACAACCCCAAGCCTGGGCCTCCAAGGATCCAGGCAATTATTTTCTCTTTAGCTTTTGCTTTTTATGAGGTTTAGAATATTCCCCCAAAAGTTTACATGGAGAGAGAGGCAGGGGGAGCAGAGCATGTCGGGTGAATCCTTGTACCCTGAGTGGAGCATCCCGTAGGCATCTATTCTTACTGTGTTCTGACAAAAACCCTCAAGGGACGTAGTAGTATGTCCATTCTACAGATGGACAGGGAAAGGCTGGGGGAGTTCCACTAACTTGGCCAAGACCATGGAATTGTAAGCGGCAGAATCAGAATTCAGCCCGAGAGTGCCTGGCTCTGAGCCTCCCCGGGCTGGTGGGATACACGAGGAGCAGGCGAGGATCTCTGAGCCCTGATGCCAGATACAGCACCATCTGGAAGCCGGTGGAATAGATCTGAGGGCGCTCTGTATACAAAGGTCAGGGAAACCTCATTCTCATGTTGAATGAGTCTCCACCGAATGAGACACACTCTAAAGCCGGGTGCAAGGAGAAGCACACATTCGGAGCACTGGCACTGAGCAGAGGAGAGAGAGGCTTGAAGGGGCAGAGGCTTCCTGGAGGAGGAGGCATGTATTCCTGGCCTGGAAGGATATAGAGGCGTTGTGATAGCTGGAAAGACAGTGAAGGCACTCGAGGCCCGGAGACCTGCATGCGGGAGGGCATAGGGGTGTGAACAGTGAAGGTGCTGGGAGATGCAAGGTGTTCTGGGGGATGTAAGTGCCGAGCACTAAGAGGAGGCAGTGAGCGTGCCTAATGCAGAAGGCTCCAGTGAGTGGGGCGTGGATTATGGCTGAGCCGCAGTCTGTGCCCTTGGGCTTTAGTCGCTGGACTCGTAGAGGGGACCAATGGCCCATTGTCACAGCGCAGCACACAGATGGGCTTTGTGAGAAGCAGGTGGCTGAACTCTGCCAAGTGGAGTCAGGGAAGCCTTCATACAGCAGGGTACATGGGGATGAGGTCACGACATTCACATAGAAGGTCACCACAGAAAGAGAGAGGGGGAGAGCGAGCGAGCACACTGGCGTTTCCAGGCAGGGGCCCAGCTGATGTGCGTGCTTGGTGACACGGTGATGGGGAGAGGAGGTATGCCGGTGACATGGCCCACAGGGTCCCTGTTCCACCAGAAACAGCCACGAGGAAGCAGGCTCCGGGCCATCTGGAGTCTGACCCACCTTGAAAGCCAGCTCTGATCTTGTCGAACCAGTCAGGGGCTGAGCGGCCAACCAGCCCAGCCGCCCTTGCCACACCACCTTTTACAGACCTTGTGCAGTCGTGGGATCCAGGAGGAGCTCAGCCCAGTCAGTGGGATGGTGCCAGAGACTCAGGTTCAAGCCTGACCTGAATTCTTGGATGACGGAGCCAGGGATCCCAGGGGCAGCTCACCGATGAGCTTGTGCAAAGTGTTGGCGGGACCTCCGTGGAGAAAGAATATTTTTCTTGGAAACTCTGCCACCCAGCTGCTCCATTTTTCCACTTGAAACAGCAGTTTCTAAAACACATTAATCACAGGCTCCGTTTGGAGAATTAATTTGGATCCAGGAAATGCAATCGTTTTCCTGCACCTGTATTCCCTCGGAGTCAACCTTCCTCCTCTGTGGGTCACGGGCGGAGGAGGGACAGATGGATCTGGTCAGACAATGTGTTTTCTGCAGGGAGGGGCGAGTGGCCTCCTTTGTCCCAGCTGCAGCCACCTGCGTGAGGCTTTTTCTCCTGAGCCGTTCAGAGTAACTGCTGAGATGCCTTTTCTTCCAGACAAGCTAGCATCTGGATGTCGAGCCTGAGAAGGCAGCCTTTGTAAGAGGTCAGTGTGATATTCAGTTTGGGATATCTGTGCGGTCAGACACGGTCCAAGTCAGCAGGATGATCTGACAGGTGGGCCGGGGTCAGGGGTGGACCGTGAGGAGTGGGAGCCTGCTTTCTCCCCGCTCCTTCCCCACCCGGTGTTGCACTCTCACTTCACAACGTAAGCAGAACACAGTCGCACAAATACAGTCCTGCAGAAGTGGCCCAGTTCCTCAGCCCTATGGTTTCACTCCTGAAAATTCATCCTAAGTGAATAATTCTGTGTGGAAAACTCAATGGACAGGTGTATTCGTGCCAGCGCATTTCTAATAGTGAAAAACTAGCGGTGAAGGCAGGAGGAGGCGTCTTCCAACACTGTTAATTAAAGCTGTGAACTCAGTGAAATATTGGTCACTAAAATCATGCTGCTAAGCACCATGTGATACCATAAAAATGAGGATATCCTCCTAAATTTTTAAGATAGAGAATGGAATGTATGATTACACGGACAAAACTATTTAAGCACATCTTATGTGCTTATCGGCAACTTACGCTAGCGCATAAACTCAAATTCTAACCGTGGTTACTTAGAAAGATGGTAATGGGGTGATTGCTTGTGTTCTGTTATTTTTATTATGAAAAAGGAAATTAAGATGCCACCCAGGCAGGCAGAATATCCCTGGTTAAGTGCAGCATGCTCTCAGTGTGAGGGAAGGGAGGATGGTATGGATGGTGTTGACTTTACATACCTGAGCTGCTCTTGAGATCTGCTCATCTAGCAATTCTTAGTACAGGACTCTGTACTTGCAGCTGTGGAGTCTTGGATGAATTAATTAACCTCTCTGAGCCCCAGAGTCTTATCTGGAAGGATGATAGGGCCGTTCTCAGGAATGTCTAGTGCCTGACCCGAAAGGAGACATCATTTCTCTGTCTTTGTCTGGTCAGGCTGGGCCTGTCCTCCTGTACCTTCCCCTCCTATCTTTGCAGTCTGAGTAGGAATTTGTTTTCATGGTTGGAAGGACATAAATTCCATTTGGTCTTGTATCTGCCACTGATTTGTGCCAGTGTCCTTACTTCTCTGGGCTCAGCTTCCTCACCTAAAAGAAGGAAATGTGCTCGATTAATTGTGCATTCAACATTTCAGGAAGGCTGCCATATACCAGACCTGGTAAGTGTTGCAGGGTTCACAAAGATGGGTCTGCTTGCAGAGGTGGTCGTCCTCTATTGGATGAGCAGGTAGCTGGGAGGGAGAGCTGAGGCAGGCGGGCAGTTTTCTATGATCCCCATGACCATGGTGGGACCATCAGAGGGATATGGATGAGGCACACGAGGGTTTGAGGATCCTGAGAGGGCCTCTGTCATGGGATTTGGGGATCTCAGTGACAAAGATTGGAAAAGGTTTTTAGAATGATTTCTGGTTTGAGGCTTGACTGAGAATATTGTCTTCTAGCTCAGAAATACCTCCTGAATCCCAAAATAGACAGCATCCTCATCCAAAGATTTCTGCATTCGGAGTCCTGGCCTGTTCCTGAGGCTGAGTGGTGAGCACAGATGGCCCGACTGGCTTCTCTGAAGGGGAGAGCACATTAGTCCTCTAATTTCTCAGATCAGCTTTTTTTATTAAAAGTATAACACACATATGGGAAAGGACCCAACTTGTATGAAATAACGCCCCCCCAAAAAGCCTCTAATTTCTTAGATCAGCTTTTTTATTAAAAATATAACACATATATGGGAAAAGACCCAACTTGTATGGAGTATCGCCCAGGTGGAGAACTGGAAAATTCCTAGCCCCACAGAGAGACACCCCTTGGTTTCCCCTCCTAGTCTCTGTTATCTATTTTTTAATTTGTAGGTTTGGTCAAGTCATGTGTTCTGTGTGTGATTATTTTTCATCAAGTGCTGGACATCATGTGTGAAAAGTTAAAGACATCATTTGAGATTCTACTTGAGAGCATCTTCATCCAGAAAGGGTCTCCTTTCGCTTGTGACAGGTGGCAAGGCTAGGACAGACCATTCCCTACATCACAACCAGTTCAGAGATGAGTTTCAGTATTTATGAGGTCTGCTTTCCCTCCTGTTCACTCTTACTCCTTGGGTATAGCCTTTTGGGGTCCCGACCAGAAGCCTGTAGTGTTTATCAGCATCTTTCATTCTCGACCCTTGTCATCTAAGCTCCGCTTAGCCTTCGGTTCTGCCCTCCCTGGGAGGGAGATATGGCCTCTAAGGCCATGCAGGCTACTCCCAGTTGTCTCCTGTTTTCCATTTCAGTCCCTCAGATCCTGACCATCTTGGTAGCTCTTGAATGTTTTAAGTTGATGCTGCATTATATTCTGTCCAGCTTTTCTGATACCTACTGAAAGTTCAGTCCAAAACGTCTTAATCAGTTGTCCGAGCAGCCGTCTCTTTTCCCCAGAGAAAACGTGCTTTACTTAGGAGGTGTGCAGTCTGACAGCCTGACAGACCCCAGCTGTAGTTTGGGGTGACGGTGGGCAGATTACTTAATGAGTCCGTGTCTCCGCCTCCTCGTCTGTCACAGGGGGTAATACCGCCTGCCCAATATGAGCACAAAATCAGGGAGGGAGGGCAGAATATGTGAACAAGAGAGAAGTTCAAGAGGGAAAAAAAAGCCATGACTCAGGAGGCAGCCGATCGTATTCTTAGCATTTATTATTGGTTTCCTTCTACTGGCCATTTCTATGTATTCTCTCCTCCTTCAATGATTCTATTTTCTTATCTAAAACCTGGATAGAGGGTTGCCGGGGCGGCTCAGTCGGTGAAGTGTCTGCCTTCGGCTCAGGTCATGATCTCGGGGTCCTGGGATCGAGCCCCACATCGGGCTCCCTGCTCAGCGGGAAGCCTGCTTCTCCCTCTCCCTTTGCCCCTCCTCCCAGCTCATGCTTTCCCTCTCTCAAATAAATAAATAAAATCTTTAAAAAATAAAAATAAAGCCTGGAGACACTATTTCTGTCTTGGAATTGTTGAGACAGTTCAGTGAAATCACAGATATAAAGGGCTTGCTGTCTACTGGGAGGAAGAAAGGCATTCCAGAAACGCTAGCTATTTTTATTGACCTTCTTAAACCTTTTTTTCCCCCCTGACTGGTGACTTTCATTTTCAGTTCCTCGTCTACCAGTTTATTACCTAGGCATGAGAACTTTCTTTCCAGCTCTGGTCTTTTTCTCGGAAAATTACCTCTCACTTTTGATCTTTGGCCTGGCTTATCACAAGCAGGTGGGAGGCATTCTAGACAGAGGGAACGATGCCCGCCAAGTTAGAGGGGGGAGCGCTCCTCCGGGCTTGGGGGAACTATGAGCCCTTAAACATGGCTACGGCCCAGAGTAAGGCATAGAGAGGAGTCTAGGAGATCCCAGTGATGATGTGGATGAGAACAACGATGGGAAGGAAAACCCCCACTCTTGCTTCTTCAGGGCTCCCTTACTATGTACAGCTCACTGGCTCTGCCAGTCCTCACGGGGGGGCTTCACGGGGGGGTAAACAGCCAACCCCAGGTCACACAGTTAGTGAGCAGCTGAGCTGGTGGGGCCGGATTGAGTGGGGCCTTCTCTGGGGAGAGAGGAGCAGTCCCCTCCTGCCTCTGGGGCAGCCGAGTCTGCAGTTCAGTGTGAGAAAGAAAAAAACCCTCCAAGGCGTGCTGTAGATGGTGCTGGCCGAGACCCACAGCTGCCCTCTCAAGGAAGTTATCAGAGCAGAAATGGAATGAATGAATGAACCAAGAATGCACCTTGACACTCGCATGGCCCCGGGTGTCTCCATTGTTCTTTGACTTTCTTCAAAGTCATCGCCACACTTGTTTGATGGCACTGGATGAAAACCCTCCCTTTGTCGGACAGAATTTCAAGCCCACAGGACATTTTTGTGCCTTTGCTACAAGATGACAGAAGGTCAGTGTCGACTTCCCTGTTCGCATGCTTTACCCAGCACCTGGCCACGGGGGACCTTCATGAATAATTAGAGAGAGGGGCTGCGGTCTCTTTCTCTGGAGGGTCATGTGGGCACTTCACCCTCAACCCCCAGCACTGCGTTGCCACCCCGCAGCCCCTGCTCTGTCATGGTGCTACTCAGCTGTAAAGGACATCAAGGGACAGAGCCCTCTGCCTTACAGAAAAACAGATTGCAAGCTGTGGACCCGGGCTGGCTCAGGGGAAGAGCTTCCTGCGGGGAAAATGAGTTTGTTAGGTAATTGCACCAGGGGGTCAGTGACCCATCAGCAAAATGAGGTCATTTTTGAAGGACAGTAACTAAATTTGTCACGTGTCAGAATTCTATTATTTTATGTTTGTTTGTTTTTTTAAAAAAAGCAGAGGGGAGCCTAAAAATACACAAAAATATACCAAGAAGGCTGGTAAACCTTTGGTGATTAAAGAAATATTTGTCCCTATGTCACATCCCTATGTCATGTGATCGTGTCACTTGGTTCCTGGAGACCTTTCATCTGTCCTGTGTTTAACAGCAGACTGTAGTGGTGAACAGAGTGCGCTCAGGGACCATGTCGCCTGGGCTCGAATATTGATTCTGTCTCCTATTGGTTGTGTGGCCCAAGGCAAGTCACTTAACCTCTCTGTGCCTCTGTTTCTTCATCTGTGTAATGGGATATTACACAGTAATATTAATTACCTCTCTGTGTTCAAGACTGAATGAATCGATATGTATACATCGCTTACCATGATATAAGCCCATCACAGGAGCTCAGTAAATGTTCATCATAGTGGGTTTAACCATATGAAATATTATATGCCCCCTTCCTATAAAATCTGTGGTTTCATTACGTTTAAATAATTCTTATTATGATAAGTCCAGATTCCTTAAGTCACTGTTTGCATTCAGTATATACATTACTCTACACAGAATGACCCTCAGTTTTTAACACCGCAGAATCCCTCTCCGTCCCAAAAGTCTGTCTCAGACACCACCTCCTCCAGGAAGGCTTCCTACTTGTCATTGTGCAGTGGGTGCTTCCTTCCTGGGTGCTCCCCTGGCAGCTGCGTGGGCCTCTCTTCTGGCTCCATCTCTGCAGAGGACCGGCCTGCCTGCACCACTGGGTGGGGAGCACCCTGGGAAGAGCTGGGGGCTGGTTCAGGTGGGGCCTGGGGTGTGGTGCTCCGTGACCCCCTCTCCTTCTTGCTCTGCCTTTCTTAGCCAGCTTCCATGGGTGGTGCCGAGAGGGTGCTGAGCGTGCACCATTGCCCACTGGTTATTTCCGCCCCCCCCCCCCCGGGTCACTGATGAAGTTTGCTCCATTCTACCTGCTTGCCCGGTGAGGCACAGACCCACCCGTCAGTCTGCTAGAGGGCTGAGCAGGGATGGAAGTAGGACTTGCACTGCTGAGCCCCGGGGTCCTTCCTTCCTGTCACTTGCAGGGATAGCGCCTGATAAATGGGGGAGGCTGGGCATAAAGGCCTGAGACCATATAGCAGGTGCTGGGGGAGCTCCAGGGAGAATGGGGTCTTAAAGTCGGGTGGCTTGGGTTTGGGCATTGAGCCCATTGCGCCAGAGCTACATAGACGTAGGTAAGCTACTGAGAGCCCGTGAAACAGGCAGTGGGGTCCTCATCCATCGTGCAGGCCTGATGACTACCTGGTGGGAGGGTTCCAGGGAGACAGGAGGCCCAGTTCATTGAGAAGAGCCGTGGGCAGTGCTGGGCATGAGGTCAGCATCCTGTTGATGCTGATTTCCTTCTAATGGGATGGGCACCCTCTCTCGACCCTGCGAACCAGAAACCTTAGAGTGGACACCTGCTCTACGGGGGCAGCCATGAGCGGTTGTCTCGGCAGGTGCCCAGTGGATGACATGGTGGGAGCCACGCCCCCAGCGCCCTGGCTCCTCACCCCGTGGCACCGCGATGGCGTGCTGTGCCTCGTTGAACTGCCATAGAAGGAAGTGAGCGATGCAGGAGGAGCGCTGCTGGGAGGCGGGGCAAGTGACCAATAAATGTTGCTTATCATTGCCATCTCTTCCCTGAATGAATGCGGGATCAGGGGCTTTTATGAACATGTAGAAACAGAGACCATTTCATTCTGCTCTTGCCTCCAGCTGTCCCTGCCCTCAGGGGAGAGGCCTGCTCCTGGAGTGTGCCCAGCTGCACGCCCTGCACAGTGTCTGCGAGAAGAAGGTGGACCATCCTGTCCCATCCCCCGAGCTGATGGCCTCCTGCCGCCCTCTGAGCTCCTGAGTCCCGCAAGGATCCTGGCTTTCCACAAAGAGCTTCGACAGAGCATTTGCAGCGATTCCCAGGTCAATAAATCACCTCTGGAGTTACAAATTTAATAGAACCACTCATGCTCTGGGGCCATTTGACCAACTCCATAAATATTTGAGGCAGAACCGTCAGACACTGCTTTAAGAAATTGGTGGCAATCAAAGCCCTCATTCAGTGGCAAGTGGTTTTGCCTTTGGCTCAGGAGGTCTGTGTTGGTTGTCAGAGCTTAGGAGAAGTACTGGACGATGCTCACACATTCCGAGGGCTTTGGCTTGGGCTAATGTCAAGGCAACGAAGAGAATATTTACTGTACCCAAGCCTACTGAATGATGGGTCCAATGGTTCTCCACTGGGCATGATTTTCCCAGCCAGGGAAAAATGTGGCAGTGTCCAGAGACATTTTTTGTCACCCCAGTGGCGAGGTGTTCTTGGCTTCTCCTGGACATAGGTCAGGGATGGTGTCACATATCCCATGACACACAGGGCAACATCCTACAACAGAGATTTTTCCAGCCCAATGTCAACAGTTCCTGGGTTGGGAAGCCCGGGACTGGTCCAGCGGCTTCTAACATCACCAGCTACAGAGAACTGTTTTGTTATGTTCTTGCCCTCAGGCCCCCTGCTCCTGCGTTTTAAAAGATTTTTGGCTGCTAACAAACGCTTGATATAAGAAATTATATATTTGACATTTTGAAACATTAAAGCCAACCAGGACTTTCTCATAAGCCCAGTCATTCAACAGACACTTGTTGACGTCCAACAACACCAGGAAACATAATGTGAGGGCAAAGGGGGTGAGCCGGCTTTGGTCCCCGCCCGGGACCTCACAGGGCAGCGGGACACATGGAAGAAATAAAGGTCCATGCAACCCATTGTTAAGTGTGCTATGAGATGTGAGAGGAGGGAAGGGCCTTTTCTACCTTGCTTTGGAGAATGAAGGTCATTCAAGAGGGAAAGACTGAGAGAGTCGCTAGGGCCACTGAGGTGTTCAACACTTGGGTGAGGTAGGGAAGGGTGTCACCATCAAGGGAACAGCATGTGCAAGGCTCTGAGGCAGGAGACCGAACTTTGGGCATGTCATTGAAGGAGAAGAGTGCAAAGCAAGCCCTTGCCAAGCCTGCTGCAAGAACAGGACGCATGCCCTGACCCGAGTATAGGACTCAGGGGTAGAAGGAAAATGCATCCATCCCAAGGGCAGGCTGTTCAATGAGAGAATCAAGGGAGCTTGGACCACATATGCCCCGATCCCCGATCTTGTCCCCAGGCTCAATCAGAGGCATCATCGCTGTCATTAGAAAGGGGCTGGTGAAGGGTTTGAGGGGAAGGTCAGGGTTACCTTCCCAGTGCTGTTTCCTCCCGGAAGCTCTGGTCACTGAAGGACAGGGAAGGAGACCCAGGGCTCCCAGGGTCATGAAGATTTTATTTTAATGTAGTGTAATTTTTACATTGAAAAATACAGAGTTCCCACATACCCTTCAGCTAGCTTTCTATCATGTGGACGTCTTACACATCTAACCACACTGCAGTGACAGAAACAAATGATTTGTTGGGGGGAAACAGGGGGAGCCATTAATTTGTAAGAAAAGCAGGATGATCAAGCCAGTGTCTGCACACTGAGCTGCTACCCTCTTGATCAGCCCAAGGGGCCGTGAGATGGGTCATCACACCCCCACACCTGCCCTTGGACTGATGGGCCAGCAGACGCACCCATCCATTTGTTCAGTTAGCATTCAGCGGGAACGGCCCTGAGAGGGTCCTCGGGGAGGCGCTGGGAACCAGAAACAAAGAGGATGCGATCCATCTCTGTCCTCCCGGACCCCCCGGCAGCCCTGCGGCCCCAACAGTGCTCGAGGAACCCCAATGTGGGGAAGCACTGCTGTCCCCCCGGCCGGTCAGCCGCCGCCGCCACCCCTGGGATCACCAGCGGGCACTAACGCTGGTGTGTGACCTCCTCCTCCTTCGGAGCCTTTCCCACCTTCATCTGGGGACAGCGCCATCAGCTTTGAGCGCCAGGAATGCGATGGAGAGAGTACCTGCCTGGTGAAGTCGGGGCCCAGCCAGGTGCACGGCCCTGTGAAGCCGACCAGATGCCCATGAGATGGCCCCCTCCAGGGGTGAACCGTTTCCAGGTCGAGGGGCACTGTGTCCTGTCATCGGAGTGCTCCCCCCTCCTGGCCTTGGCTCGTACTCGAGGCCTCAGCAGAGAGGCAGCTGGGGGAGCTCAGGACTGGAAGGCAAGGCGATCTTTGCAGCCTAACACCGTGATTCCATAATAAATCATGTTCTGAAGCCAGAAACCGCTTATTCACCCTGTGACGAGTTCCCGCCTGGGGCTGGCACTTCAGGTCACCTCAAGCTGGGTCCTGCTTCGTGCCGCGATCCCCTGGGGGCACCTTTGCAAGGGCGGATGCATGGCTCTGGCATCTTCCTGGCCTCAGCCACAGACCCCAGCCCTGGGACGGGGCCACCTCCTCAATCAGGTCAAGCGGCCCTGGGCGTGGAGGTTTTACCTGCTCAGGAGGCTGAGCAGGTCGGCAGGAACTCGGCAGGAGCTGGTGTCAGGCCCCTCCCCCCGGCCCCCGGACCAGACCGCCACCGCCACCGCCACCGTGAAGGACCTGATGCCTCTGGAGAGCAGCCAGATGGGCTGTCAGCGAGCGATGGTGGTGGCCTTCTATGGGATCGGCTGGCCAGGCTCTGCAGCGCAGAAGTGAGGTAATGCACGTCCCCTCCCCCCACTACTGTGAAAGGGCCCCACCTGGGTTTTGAAGTAAATCAGATGAGAGGGTTGGCCTGGCCCGTGGCCAAGCAGCAGAAAATGTTAAGTGCCCTGTGTCTGCCTGCTGCATGATTCATTGTCCTGCTCTCCTGGGAGACATTGTGCTCGAGTCGCAGAGGTCCAGCTCAGCAGATGCTTTCCCTGGGCAACTGCTGGGGCAGGTGAAGGGCTGGGAGCTGGGTCACAGGGGTCACGTTCCAGGTCCCCATCCTCCAGGCCCCTGGCGGACGGATGTGCTGATGAACCAAGACTGCATGGCCTGGGCCGGGTGCAGCAGGGAGAACAGAGGGATGTGGGGGCACAGAGCTGTGGCTGACCAGCAAGGGATGAGAGAGGACTTCCTGGAGGGGGTGTCAACTGTGATGGGTCCTGGGGATGAGCAGGGGTCAGCCAAGGAGGAGGGATTGCAGAACCCGGGGAGCCATGTGCCAAGGCCTGGGATGGGGTAGGAAATGGGGTAGACATAGTTGTCTTTTTCTAATCCTGGGAAGGAAGGGGCAGAAAGAAGGTGCTGCCTTTTTGCAATCTTACCGTGACTGTCTCATTTACTCAGGCGTGTTAGTATGAGTAAGACATTTCCATGCTTCAGAGTTTGGAAGGGGCAGAAGTGTACACAGTGCACATTTCTTCCTCGTCCCCAGATCTCTTCTGCAGAGGCGAACAGGTCCCAGTTTTTTAGGAACCCTTCCAGAGACACGGGCAGGCTGTCAGCAGAAGCCCTCGGGCAGAGACGTGGGTGTCATTCCATATATCTTGGTGATCATCCTGCATCACAGCATTCATCCCTCGTTCGTTTTTTTCGGCGGTTGTGTTGTTTCCTATCGTGCGGTTGCTACCAGTCCTCTTGGTGGACATTTACATCAATTCTGATCGTTTGTTGTTGAGACCAGTATGGTCCTGAAAATACACGTATGTGCCCCTCTTTGCACACGTGGGAGTCTATCTGAGGGTAAATTCCTGGAGGAGGAATTGATGCCTTGAGGCAGAGAAGCTACGGTCGCGTTGAGAGCCTTGGCCAGCCCCGCTCCCCACCTCACCCAGAGGTCCCACTTGCATTACTGGGCGGTGGGGGTGGGGGGGTTCTGGCTGCCCACAGCCCTGTGCTCACTCTGGGTTCCTTCTACCTCTGAGCCTCTATGATGTGCCAGGTGTGGCTGGAGATGGTGAAGTAGACAGAGGGGGGTCCTGCCCTCCCTGGGGGAACTCTGGAGTGGGGAGATGGGAGCTTGTAAGCAGGTGTTTGCTTACTCGAGGACCAGGTTTCCATCTCCTATACGCTCACAACCTGGGTGGGAGGGACCTAAGAATCCAGAGGGGTTTCTGCTGAAGACACCTGCATTGACTACCCAGCTCCGCTCCTCCCAAACCCTGAAGGCTTGGTTTCCTCCGGTAAAAAGGAAGTAATATCACCTAACATTGTCTCACCTTGCTGGAGCATCGCCAGGGGTCTGGTATCCGTGATGAGCACCCCACCCACGTTCCTCCCAGCCCCTCCATGCCCCTCTTCCCCTCCTCCTAATGCTGGTAGGCAGGAAGCCCAAGAGCCCAGCCCCTGCTCTGCCTCAGCTCACTTCTCTGGGCCTCAGTTTTCTGACCTGTCAAAGGGAGATGCTTTCCTCCCAGGTAGGATCTGAGGGCTGAGTGGGGTCATTTACCGGGAGCTCTGGGAACAGGTCCTGGAACATGGGGTGGCGGGGGCGGGGCTGCAGAAATGTTGCCTCTGTTTTATCTCTGTGTGTATGATCTTTGAAAACCAGACTGAAAACAGAGTCCCTTTCAGGCAGGATGATAGGGAGACAGAGCAGGAAAGAGGGCTGTCTGGTGACGTGGCTTAGTGGGTGCCCGGGCTGGGAAGCTGCTGGAGGAGGGCAGGTGGCAAGAGAGACTGGGATAGAGTCACACTGTTCCTTCTTCCCCTGAGCCCAGGTCTGGGTGAGGCAGCCCAGCCTCAGGTGCTGGTCTCTTGGCTCCCGGGACTGAGCGATATTACTTGCCCTTTAGGGATGAGACTTGTGGAGAACCCTTGGGTCTGTCCCAAGTCTCTGCTTCTGGGGCTCTGCGCCCCCAACACCGTGCTAAGCTCAGGGGGCTCGGTGGTGGATTTCCTGCTAGCAGCTCATCCCCCCTCCCCTCCCCCTCCTGCCAGTGTCTTCCTTCCCCTTGTCCCTCTCCCCTTACACTCACACACACACACACACACACATACACACACACACACACCAACTCTCCCTCAGCTATAAATCTCAGCTAAGTGCTCCCCTGGGCTCCAAAGCCCTCGGCAGCCCAGCTTCAGGACTGGCAGCTCTGTCTGCAGGGGCTGGGACGCAGGGGCGTGGCTGGGGGGCAGGGAGGGCGGAGCTGGGCTCGTGCTGCCTCCAGCTGCCTCCCTCATCTCCAGCCCCAGGACTGGGGTGTCCCACAGTTTGCACTGCACTGGACCAGACCCAGATCAGTCTCCTCTACCATCCGCACAAGGGGAAGTCGGCAGACAGAAGCCAATGGGTCACGCCCCTGTGACCTTAACTAACCAGCTCCCCGTTATTAACCGTGGTTCACTACTGGGTACACGCCATTACTGTAGGTCTGTGGTCTTGGTGCTGTCCGGAATTCGAGGTAGGCAGAGCTGGGTCAGAGAATACCTTCTGGGGGTGAGCATTGGGGTTCACTGTCAGGAGGCAGGAACCAGCCAGCCAGCCACCCTCCCTACTCCTCCAAGGGTGTTGAGTCTGGTTGTTCAGGTTGTATACTGAACAAATCATCTGTCTCAGTGGCAAAAGGGGATAACCTCCAGCCCTCCTCTCCTTGCCAAAAGGTTGTGCCTGCCTGTAGAGGGTTGTTCCCTTTATAAGTTCACACAGAGGCCTACAGGCTGCAACCCCCTGGAAGGGGTGTCTTTTTGTGATTCTCACAAGTGGTCAGCAGAGCCTCTGTGCCATGGGCTGCTGACCCAAACCCAGAAGTGCCAGGTCATCAGGCAGAGGCTAGTGGGTCCAGGAGGACACTTGATGCCTCCCCAGGGCAGCCCTGTAGCTTATGAAGCATTAGGGGGTTGTGTTCTGCCCTCATGTACCCGTAGGGGTCTGGTTCAGGAGCTGGGAGGCCTGAGACAAGACGGTGGTCTCTGCCCATAAGCATAATTGGGGTTCTGTAGCCACCAAAGCCACCCATTCCTTCCCATCCTCGGTCCTGCGTCAGGAACTTACGGCTGTTGCACTCCAGCACGCAGCTGAAGGGAGAAGAGGACTCTAGACCTAGAGCTTTCTTACAGGTCTGCTACTTAATATGTGTGTGTCCCTGGTTGAGTCGCTTGTCTTCTCCGTGTTATGGGCTCTAGCTTTGATATGACTTCATAATAAGCCAGCCCACAGCCAGCCGTGGCTCCAGCCGTCTATCTTCACGTACTCAGGGCTGTAGGTAGGCCAGGGTTTCGGCCAAGGGCTGGGTTCCGGCCGACTCCACCTGTCCCCACGTTCTCCTTGGAATTCTTGGGATTGCTCCCCAGCCCCTGGATCTGGTCTTCTGTGGACGCAGGAGGGCCAACCGAGTGTGCAGCGCCTCTGAATGTCGCTCTGCTCAAAACAGTCAAAGCAGTCTTCCAAACACATTGGACATAGACAGCGTGAGGAGAAACTCTCTCGAGTCATGAGCTCATGTGCAGGAGGAGGAATGGGTCAGAACGACCCTCCCAGTGGGACCTGCCCGGTGCGGGACAGCGGTCAGGACAGGAAGTGACCACATATGCAGAGTGCCCATCACAGAGGACAGCAGCGGCTTTGTTTTCCCCTGCCATCTTCCTTTGCCATTCTTTGAAGACCTTTACATTGACATAAATTATTTCCAGCAAATCCAGAACTCACCAGAAAAAACCCACGCACCCCAAGTGGAGCGAGGAGTGGAGGGTAAGAGCGCCCCGCTCCAGGCTCCTCCTCCTTTGCCGTCCCCTCTGGCAGTGCCTCTCCTCCCCACTCCATCTCCTGGCAACACTTGGCTTTCCTTCCAGCTTTTCCAGATGGATCTGATCTGAGCCATCCAGAAGGGAATGACTGATTCCAGTCCTCAGAGGGCCAGGTGGTTTTGTCTTGAGCACTTGATCTTTCAGGAGTCTCAGAACATTTTTCCTGCGGTCTCCTCAAGGATGGGAGGTTGGGTGGGAAGGGCCGCCCATGCTGATGTTCAGGGTCTGGGACCTCCCAGCAGAGGGGGTGGGGTCACCTGGCTGAGCAGCCTGGAAGAAGGGACCCCGGACCCCGTTGCGTCCTGGAGAGGTGTTAGCCAGGCCTGTGTCCTGCTCTGCTTCCGGCTGTTGAAGGGTAGTCTGGTGACCGCAGCCACCATGGCCTTTGCCAGGGTTCTGAGATGTGAGTTCGCTGACTTCCTGTGACTTTCTGCAGGAATTCAGGAGAGCAAAGAAAGCTAAAAAGCTTAACTTCTGTTCCCTTTCTCTCACCTTCTTTTCGTGCCTGTGTGTGTGCGTGTGTGCATGTGTGCGTGTGTGCATGGATCCCCAGATACTCAGAATAGATCCGGGAACTAACTTGGGTTGTCCTAGGGACATACCCAGCACCTAGAACTGTGGCTGGTACACACTAGGCGCTCCGTGTTTGTTGAGTGAATGCATGATGTAGTTGTGCAGTTTTCTCTGAATGGCTCTCCCAAGCACGTATTTCACTGCATCTGGTGGTCTGTGGGGCAAATTCTGTTGGATGAGAAAGTATTAGTTTTGTGTTTATTTTTGCTTTGGGCGTGGGAGGGATAGGAAGGAAAGGACTCAGAGAGGGCAGGAGGAGGAGCTGGAGTCTCACTGGTGCCCCCTCCTCACTCCCACGTCTCCTACACCAGGACGCTCTGCCCTTAGCAGCAGAAGGAGTAAAGGGCCCAAGATCAGCAGGGTTGGAGCAGGAAGAGCAGTGCAAGGGTGTTGCAGGGAAGGCCGGTGGAAGGGGCAGCGGTGGGGGGGACGCTGGGCAGGGGAACCTCTGACCTGCTCCTCGTCTTGGAACTTTTCTTTTGGAAGGACTGGTCTTCATCACACACTGCCTTGCTGCATTTAACACAGACGCCCGATCTGTGTGTTATCATGAGGACCATACACTGCCCCGTCTGGATATAGGGACATCTTTTCTGAGCTTCGTGCTGGCATTTCTGGGGTCATGACGACCGTTCTCCAGGTGTTGGTTTGCAGAGCCATGGACAGCGACTTGGAAGGGCACAGACGGGAAAGCCTGTTCTAGACCCACGCTCACGTGGTGTGGGATCCCAGGAGATGGGACGCCTCTGAGCCTCAGTTTCCCATTCCTGCTTGCCTTCCTTGCTTCCCTCGCCCTCCCCCTCATCAGAGCGGTCATTCCCTCAAGGCAGGAGCTCACTGTACTGTGATAGGACAGCCCTGTGCTGCAGCTCTCTCATACTGTGTGGTGAATGTCTCATAGTTTCTAGGGATGTTTGTATTTTGTGAAGAAGGTACTCATTTGCAGAGGGAAAATCATTGGCATCATTTTGAAAAACATTTTTTTTTTTAAAGATTTTATTTATTTGACAGAGAGAAACACAGCCAGAGAGGGAACACAAGCAGGGGGAGTGAGAGAGGGAGAAGCAGGCCTCCCGCCGAGCAGGAAGCCCGATGTGGGACTCGATCCCGGGTCTCCAGGATCATGACCTGAGCCGAAGGCAGTCGCTCAACCAACTGAGCCACCCAGGCGCCCCTGAAAAACATTTTTTATGAGAAAATGCAAACATCTACAAAAGTAAACAGAGTATTAAAAGGAGTCCCCATGTAGATGCACTCGGCTGCAACCTTGGTTCATTCAGGAACGATCTCATTTCATCTGTCCGTCACCCACTCTCCCCACATGTATTCTTTTGAAGTAAAACTAGACAGTTTATCACTGAAAAAGCCATCATACCTCAAATAAACAATCCCTTGATTTCGCCAAACATCCAGTCTTCAAGTTTCTAATCGCCTTATGAATTGTTACATTTTTTTTTTTTTGTAGTTCGTTTGAATCCGGTTCTAAATAAGGTCTTTATACTCTGACTGACTGATACGTCTCTCTTTGTGATAAAATTTAACATTTTAGCCATAAGCATTCATACTGTCATGCAACCATCCCCACCTGGTCTCCAGAACTTTCTCATCGTCCCGAACTGAAGCTCCCCCCCCCCCATAAACACTCACTCCCCACGTCCCCCTCCCCCAGCCTCTGGCACCCACCATCTGCTTTCTGTCCATGAATTTGACTACTCCAGGGACGTCATATGAATGGAATCATACAGCATTTTTGCTTCTGTGACCATGTCTGCAACGTTCATCCGTGCGGTAACATTTGACCGGACGCCCTTCCTGTTCATTTAGCTTGTCCATCCGTCCCTCAGTGGGCACTTGAGGGATGTTTTTGGACTCTACTCGTCTTTCTTGTCTTGGAATATTCTGTTGGAGGAGGCAGGTGGCATGCCCTGCAGTGTCCCACGCGGGCTCTTCCTGGTTGTGCCCCCACGGTGCTGCTGTCCGTGTGGCTCTGTCTTCTGTGTGACCGTGATCACCACTGGACCTCGGGCTCTGATATGATCCAGGCTCAGCTGGGGTTTCTCCTGGCCTCTTCAGGGTGCTGTTGTGCCCTTCCTTCAGGAGACGTGGGCTTGGCTGGCTCTTCCTTTGTGGTATTGGCATCTGCTGCTGCCCAGGACCCAGATTCATTACGGGGCACAAACTCACAGGTTACATCAGTCCTTTCTTTGTGAGCTGGGACCCTTCTACAGTGAAGAATGCCCCTCGCCTGCTGTCTGGTTATTCTGTTGGTTTGCTTTTTATCTGCCTCCAAGGTTTGCATGCTGGAGAAGCTCTCACTCATTCACTCACTCACCCACTCACTCATTCATTCACTCACCTACCCGTTCACTTACTCGCCTATTCATTTACTCATCACTCACTCATTCATTAACTCACTCCCTCATTCACTCACACACCTATTCATTCATTCACTCGCTCACGTGCTCACTAACTCACTCATTCATTTACTTCCTGACTTCTACTGCCTGTTCTGAATGTTCACTGAGGTGAGAGAGATGAACCACTGGGAGGTCACACACCTGAAGGAGAGACAGGTGACCAGGATAATAGGAGCGTTAGGGTCTTATGGGTACACAGAGGGGAGGGAGCCTGGAAAGTGATTTAATGGCAGCCTCTGGCTCCATTCATCTTGTGCAGCGACTAGCAGATGGTGAAGGTCTGCTTCAGGGGCATGGGTCCCAGCTGGACTGGCTGACAGCTCACACTTTCAGACTTTCCAAGTTTGGGTTTTGAAAGCGGGGATGCCCATACAGCGGTCCCGGCACTGCTGGGCTCCCAGATGGACAGACCCAGCTGGCAGTCCCCGGGGAGTTTCCCGGCCCTGGAACCAGAGGACTAAGTTCGATTCCAGACACTGCTGCATGCAAGGGCTTCAGTGGGAGCAGTAAGGTCCTCTGAGGTCCTCTTTACAGCAGGAGCCAGTGGCTGTCACGTGAGAGGGCCCCAGGGCTGGGGTGCCTGGGGGCCTGGCCTCCATAGACCCAGCTGCCCTGCCTCTCTACAGTCACATGGCTCCCCAAGTCTTTTCCTCCAGAGAACTGTTTATTCCAACCATACATCTTCCCTGGCTGCACTGACTTGTTCCTGGGAGCAGAAGGTGATAGGCGTTGAGTTCCTCCTCCCATCTCTGCACACCTAAAGGGGGCTTGACCCCAGAGCTATCTGGCTGATAGAATTCGGGTTGAGAAGAAAAGAAGGCCAAATCTTGAAGATTACACAGTTCAGCTTCTTCATCTCACCCCCGGTTCTGGCAGGAAAGAGGCGATATCCCCAAGTGGGTGATTGAAGGGGGTATACTCGCTATTGGGGTGCAGGGTGAGGGGACAGAAGAGGGCAAAAGCAGACCATGCCCCCCCAAGGGCTGCAGAGCAAGGAGAGGGCGCTGCTACCCCAGAAGTTGGTGAGAACTGGGTAGAGGAGCCTGCCCTGCATCCGCCCAACCTTTTGATAGGATAGAGAATAAATTCTGGAACCTTCTTTCTTCCCTCTCTCCAGACTCCTGCTGCATCTCTTATTGGCAGGAAACCAGAGAGGAAGGGAAGCATTATTCTTGAGTCAGCCTCCTGGGGTGACGCTTAAGTGCGGGGCTTCCGGTTCATCCTTAAAAGTTGGCCTCCTGGGGCGGCCCAGAGAATGTGACCAGGAAGGCAGAATAACTAGCAAAGTACATGAAAACACAGGAGAGTCGGCTGGCCAACGTTAATCACAGCCTAGGCACCTGGTGGATACTCAGCAAAAATCTGAGTTTCCCTCCATGGTTTTTTTTTTTTAAAGACTTTATTTATTTATTTGACAGAAAGATAGAGGGCACAAGTAAGCAGAGCGGCAAGCAGAGGGACAGGGAGAAGCGGGCTCTCCACCAAGCAGGGAGCACGATGTGGGGTTTGATCCCAGGACCCCGGGAGATGATCTGAGCCCAAGGCAGCTGCTTAACCAACTGAGCCACCCAGGTGCCCCCGAGCTTCCCTCCATGATTAAGAAGAGCCACTGGGATGGAGAGGAAGGGGCTGGTGAGGATTCAGGAAGCCTGGGCAAGGCTGGGCTCGGCCTCCTTGGGCAGGCTGTTCCAGGACATTGTAGTTCTCGCTTAGCTCATCGGGCCTCCCTCTGAGTCACTGAGCGTTCAGATGCTCCCCGCTCGCGGCCATGAATCACTTCTGTGAGTGCACTGTGGGGTTTTCCCTTCCCCGGAGCCCTGTCTGGAGGCTCATCAAACTTCTGGGAAGAGGACGTGGAGAAGGTGACCTGTGTCTTCAGGGTTTGGCCTTAGCCAGGACCTGGGGACCAGCAGCCGGCTCAGCCCCTGGGGAACCCATGTGACCTGCTGAATCACAGCACGGGAAGGAAGATTAGGGTGTCCCGCCATGGCCAGATTGTCCCATCAGGATGTGGCTTACTAAGGGAAACGCCCGCTCTCTGCTTTGGCTCCCTTGGGCAGTGGGGGCTGGGAGCTCCGGCGACCCAGGAAGACTCTTCTGCTTCCACCACAAGGGCTTCAAAATTCTCAGCCGCGAGCACCTCCTTGTACAAACTCAGGTGACGCAGCCACTCGTCTTTTATCAAGATTTATTTTATAAATCTGAGAACAAGTGACAGAGTGAGATGAGCCTGGGTGTGAATTCCAGCCACACCGTTTACCAGCCGTGGGGCCTTGGGCAGGTGTCCCAGGTTCCTTCCTGATAAACGAGGCGTTCATAAGGAAGGAAGTGAATTAGGGCATCTGCCCCATGCACTGGGCTCTCCAGCTTCTGTTTCCCACTGCGCCAATGAGCCTTGCCCCAGCCACCTTGCTCTGTTGCTTACCACCAGTCTGTTTCCTTGGCAGGTTGTGTGCTCTTCAAGGGCGTGGACCCACCCCGCTCATCTCATCCTCCACCCCTGCATGCCCTAGGAGGGGGAAGGTCCTTCCCCCACGGGGGCTCCTAGAAGACTCCCCCGGGAGTTGACTAGGCTGTGGCTTTTTCTCACCAGTCAGAGAGGGGGCCATGCCAAGCTGCTCTGCGTCACATTTTCTGTCTCCCTCTGTCACTCCTGTTTGTTCACTCCTTCTTTCATTTCCCAAACCTTTACCTAGTGCCTCTGAGGTGCCAAGGCGGAGAAGAGGAAGAGAGGACCCCTGGGGGAGAGGTGGCCATAGAAGCGGGGCAGCCCCCCACCATGGGCTATGGGGACACCTGGGGCATCCCTGGACAGTCTAAGAACCCAGGAATGTGGAGGCTGCCCACTCTGATTGTCCAGGGGCCAGATGAGGGACCTGGAAGCCCGAGCGAGGCATGTGGTGACTCCAGCGCGGGCCTTGTGATCTCCTGTCCAGGGCTGTGTCCTATCGGCTAGGGACACAGGTGACAGAGGTTCCTGCAGGAGGGATAGTAGGGGGGCTCCGGGGTTGTTTGAGGGGTCTCTTGAAGAGACAGCTCTCAGGGATGCTGGGGTTGGAGGGCAGGAGGCGTTGACCCTCATGGTCTGACCATGCCCTTCTAGAACCCATCCCCACATCTAGGCAGCTAGAGCAAGCTGAACTTTTCAAAAAAAAAAGTTGCTATTTGAGAAATGAAATGAACTTTAGATGAGTATATGATATAGGGAAGTGATTGCTATTACTTTCTTGACTTGAAAAGGAATTAATGCCAGGTTCTCAATTTCCTGCCCATTTTCCAGCCCCTGTGTCGTCTCCGCCCACCGGGGCCAGTGTAACGGAATACCATGGATTGAGGGCTTGTGCATAGTAGGAGTGTACTTCTCACCATTCGTCGGACTGATATCAGGGCACCAACATGGTTGGGCTCTGCATGGATGGCTGCTGACCTCTGGCTGTGTCTGCCCACAGTGGAAGGGGTGTGGGAGCTCTGTGTGGTTCTTTTCTAAGGGTTCAAATCCCATCATGGGGCTCCACCCTCATGACCCAAGCACCTCATCGAGGGCCCACCTCTGAATACCATCACATCGGGCATAAGGATTTCAACATGTGAATTTTGGGGGCTACAAGCATTCAGACAATAGTAGGTGTCTCAGTGGTGGCACGCCTGAGATCCTTGAAAGTATCTCCCACCTCTGGTTTCTGGATGGGACTTCACAGTTTGTGTGCTCTTCTTTGATTTCCCCCCCAATATCCGCTGAATGTACAGAGCCAGAAACTGAAGCTCAGAGAGGCTTATGTCTTCCCACGACCACACAGCACAGGTGAGAGGCAGGCGCCCATTTCACTCTGACTCCCCATGAGGGATCTGGAAAGGATGCAACATGCCTCCATCTTATTCCCGCTCTCACCTGCTGGTGGTTGGACAGCAACCCAAAGGGGCACACCCAGTAAAATTCAAAAAATTAACTGTAGGGACCCAGAAATGAGACCCCCTGGAGAAACTTACCTTCAGAGTGAATGTAAAGAAACAAAACCATTGAGATCTTGTTAGGTTGTGTTCAGAACAGTTTTAGGGAGGATGTGCCCACTTTAAGAAGAAGCCTACCATGGTGGACTCATGGGGCTGGAGAGCATAGAGTAGCTTCTGCTCCTGCGGGGAAAGATGCTAAGCATTACTGAGCATCTGTTTTGGGTCACACTAGAAGCCTTCCAGATATGGCCTGAAACACCAGGATAATGTCATGACCTTTAAAAATAAACCTGGTGCTGAAATAAGCCCAACAGAGCAGATATTTAAAAACATTTTATTTTATTTTATTTTACTCTTTTTTGAGGGGGGAGAGGGAGAGAGAGGATCTTAAGCAGGCCATGCTCAGTGCACATCCTGATGTGGGACTTGATCTCACGGCCCTGAGATCGTGACCTGAGCCAAAAATCAAGAGTCGGATGCTTAACCAACGGGACCATCCTGGCACCCTAAGCAACATATTTTAAATAACCATTTTTCCTACTTATAAAATTAATATATATAGTTATTTGAGTAAATTTGGAAAATACAAAAAATAAACAAAAGCACACGGAGCCCCACCTTTAAGAGAAGTTCACTTTCAACATTTTGACATTCATCCTTCTTTAGCCAGACTTTCTTCCACTTGTGATCATACTGGGTAGAGTGGTGTTTAGCAGTACTTCCCATTCAACAATGTGTTCTTGTCATAAGATTTCCTAGAGGCAGGAGAGCCTGCTGGTTAAAGAGATGGGTTCTGGAGCAAATCTCAGCCATTTGCTAGCTGTGGACAAGTTTGCTTGATTCCCCTGAGCCTTCATTTCCTCAAATAAAGCTGAGATGAGCGCAGTACCTATCTCACCCACTCTTGGGAGCAGTGAACTAAATATGCTTAGAACAGGCCTGACATATAGTTCTAAGTATTTAATAGTGTTCTTATTCTTGATAAAATGATAGTTAGGATACCACAGCTACTTACGTTACTCATGTATGCAATGACATTTCCTCACACCTGCTGTGTGCCCAGTGTTCTTCTAGAGATGAAGGCTACCTGTGTCTAGGACACAGCCACCGAGACCTCGTCTACACATGTCCAGCACACGCCCCCACTCCGAGCGCCCTCTCTGCGCTGCTGTGTCAATGTTGGCATCTTCCAGGGTCTTCTCACACATGGGACTTCATTTCTTTATTTTTTTTTCTGAGTCTTTATTCAAATTCCTGTTAGCATAAGAGTAGCCCCAGGTGTAGAAGTTAGTGATTCAGCTCTCCCATACATGGGCCGGCGCTCATCACAACAGGTGCACGCCATCATCCCCATCACCCGTTTCCCCTATTGCCCTACCCACCTCCCTTCCGGTAACATCAGTGTGTTCTCTAGAGTTCAGAATCTGTTTCTTGGTTTGCATCTCTCCTCCTTTTCCCCCCTTTGCTCATTTGTTTTATTTCTTAAATTCCACATACGAGTGAAATCCTATGGTATTTGTCCTGTGACTGACTCACTTCACTTAACATTATGCTCTCTAGTTCTAGCCACGTTGTTGCAAATGGCAAGATTTCATTCTTGTTGATGGCTGAGTAATAGTTGCGTGTGTGTATCTCACATCTTCTTTATCCATTCATGAGCTGTTGGCCTCTTGGGCTGCTTCCGTGGTTTAGCTCTTATTGATAATGCTGCTATAAACATTGGGGTGCATGTACCCCTACAAATTAGTATTTTTGTATCCTTTGGACAAATACCTAGTAGTGTAATTGCTGGATCATAAGGTAGGTCTATTTTTAACTTCTTGAGGACCCTCCATACTGTTTTCCAGAGTGGCTGTACCAGTTTGCATTCCCACCAACAGTGCAAAAGGGTTCCCCTTTCTCCATATTCTCACCAACACCTGTTGTTTCTTGTGTTTTTGATTTTACGCCATTCTGAGGTGATGTTTCATTGTGGATCTGATTAGTATTTCCGTCTTTCCATGTGACGTTGAGCATCTTTTCATGTGTTTGTTGGCCATTTGGATGTCTTCTTTGGAAAAATGTCTATTCATGCCTCCTGCCCATTTTTTAACTGGATTATTTGTGCTTAGGGTGTTGAGTTTTAGATGTTCGTTGTAGATTTTGGATACTAACCCTTTATCAGATATGTCTTTTGCAGATGTCTTCTCCCGTTCCATAGGCTGCCTTTAGTTTTGTTGATCATGTTGCTGCACTTATTTTCTGTAATGATACGAAGAAATGGGCATTGTCTCCCATTTCACAGCTGTTGACATTTAGACTTGGAGCAGGAAAGCCCCTGGCCGTGTGATGTGGTGATGGGTGCTGTCTGATACCCAAGCCCCCTGCCCGCTGGAAGACCACCCTGCTGTCCATCTGAGCAAACCAGATTAATGCTGTAGAGGTTACTGTTGATTGGCCTGCTTTCACCCACCTGTTGCCGCCTGTGATTTCCAGCCAGCTGCCACCTGTTTGTACTTTTCTTAGGCAGCAGAGACCGGGATTCCCCCTGAGAGCCAGCCCTTTCCCCGGGGCCTGGCAGATCCCAAGTACTACATAAATGTGTACACGATTCAGCTGAAAACACTCTTTAAACTTAAACACTAACAAACAATAAGTTCTTGGGACTGAAGACCTAAGAAGGTCAAGGAAAGGAAATGAGGCCTTTAGTTTGGAGAAGACTCAGAGCATCTGTACCCAGGGAGCAGTGGGGTAAAGGCGGGGGTCGGAGTGGTAAATTAGGGAAAGCTTAGGTCTGGGGTTGGGTCAATGTGGGTTCCATCCCTGAGTGACCTTGAGCAAGTGTCCTTATTTTCCTTAGCCCCATCTGTAAGATGAGGCTCATGTTTCCTGCCCCACAGGCTGCAGCAAGGGGGACCATGTGAGTGAATATGCTCAGAGTGCTGTGTGTGCTAGGCGTGAGTTTAGGCCCTTAAGGGCAGAGGTCTTTTCTGCTTTGCTCTAGAAATGAATATTTTTAATTTAAAAATGTGTGAGGATATGACATTGCATAAATGAATACTCATTCTGTAAGAGTCCTGGGAAGGGTTTATGGGAAAGTAATGTGAGGGGATGAGGGAGCGGATGGCTGGATGAGAGAGAAGTGTGAGAGCAGAGGTGAGGTGCTAGAACTGGGCCCAGCACACCCTCCACCCAGCCCCTGCTCTGCCCCTGCTGGCCATGGAGCTTTGGGTAAAGTGCCTCATCTCGGGTCCATGGTCTCCTCATCGGCAATAATAGTCCTTAACTCATAGAGTTATTGTAAGAATTATATAGAGCCCAGCAGAAAGGAAGCCCCCACTTAATATAAATCATCATCATCATCAAGACAGCCTATTAATTGGCAGAAAGAAAGTGTATTAGTTAGCTGTTGTTGGGTGAAACCCCCACTATTTTATGTATTCACTCATCGGGGTTAACAAGTTGCATTGGCTCTACAGGGTGGATTTTGGGCTGGGTCATTCATGTGGCCGTGCTCATCAGCTAGCTCGGCTGGGGCTGGTCACCAGATGACGTCATGTCTAGCAGTGGGTGCCAGTCATTATGGCTGATCTGTTCTGAGGACGCCCAGTTCTGCTCATGTGGACAGTCATTCTGCATCTTCTGGTCTAAAGGCAGTGTTCCAAGAGAGCAGGACCTTGAAGGCCCCTGTGGCCCAGGCTCCAAATGCCCACAGTGTCCCTTCTGCACCCTTTCTGTTGATCCAAGTCTGTTACACGGAGCGGGGAGCCAGACCGTCTTGACAGAAGGAGTAGGGGAGTCATTTTGCAAATGCATGTGCACACAGAGATGGGAGGGATTCTTGCGACCAGCTTTGCAAAACAGTTCTCTGCAGAGGGAGATAACGTTTTTGAGGCCCTGCTGACTTGTCAGGAACAATGACTTTCATAGCCATTGTTTACGCAGCAAAATGATCTCTCCGGTGATGCAAGGACTTCACTGCGCTAGGAATAGCCAAGCCAAGTGCAGTACTGTTAGAGTGACAGAGATGGCGGGATCTAGGCTGCAAACTAGGGACTGGGAGAAGGGCACTGGGATTCTTTCCATTAGCAAGAATTGCAGGGTTTGAAGAAAATGCACAATAACAAACTGAATTTTGAATGAGAGGTGCGATTTCTATCGAACAGTAGGATGACACAGTCATGTTGATTTTGCTGGTGAGAAACGTGAGTGTCAGCGGAAGTGTGTAGTTCTTCTCAGGCATTGAGGGAGGGAACAGGAATGTACTTTTTGAAGGGCTTCAAGGGAACAGAAGACAAGAGGGAATAGAATTATCTAGTCAGTCTTGTAGGAGATTCTGGTGAGATCACTATGATGTCCTGACCCTATAAAGTAAGGTGGGTGTGAGCACATCACTTCTTCATCTACATCACTTCTTCATCTACATCACTTCTTCATCTACATCACTTCTTCATCTACATCACTTCTTCATCCAGGTGCTTGTTTTTCTTGCCTCTGGATTTTTGGAACCAGTGAGTTTGTGGCTAGAAAGTGGGATGTAATTCTGGGTAGGATGGTTTGTTGGCAGGAGACAACCACTCTTGCCAAGAACAATGAGAAAGTCTATATTGTATAAGATACAAAAATAATCCATTTAAATTCTCAGGAAGCAGCTAAGTGGTGAGAGCTGGAGGAGCCTGGTTGTTCTGGGGAGGGGAGAACCTTGGAGAGCCAACCGCAGCTTTTTCTCTGGGGTCCTTTGTTACCTGGGGGCAGGCTGCGAGTCCAGGCTTTGTCCAGTAGATGACACCCCCTGTCCAGTAGATGAAATGCCCTCTCCTGGGACCAAAGAGACAAAATTAGAGAATGGGGCATTGGGGGGTAGTCTTCAAACACCTGGTTGATTTCCTCTTCTCCATATTTGCTGGATTCTAAAGCTTACAGGATGGGGTATAAATAAAACAATGAGAAAACCTCTCAACAGCAAAACAGAGTTTTCTTCATCTACATGCTGAGAAGCAGAGGATCCGTGTTTAGGCTCCACCATGGACAGGACCCAGTGAGTTCGCTGGACCCTCACCTGGCTACTGAAGGTGTTTGAGCTCGGGCCCCAGCCACAGGGTGCGTCCAGTAGGAGAATGCTTTAGGAAGACCATTCAGGCTCAGTTGGAGAAGGGGTGGGCAGGGTCAGAAGAGTGTGACAGGATGCTGCCTGGTTGTGGACAATGACCGAGGGACTGTATGATGATGGATTTGCTCCATTTCTTTCATAAATCAAAGGAGCAGATAAACATGAACAGATAGAGGAAGGCACGCCACTTGATGAATGGGCCATCTGTCTCCATGGCAAACTTAGGAAGATGAGGGTGAAGCCAAGACAGAAAAGAGACATCATTAGTCTTAAGTGATAAGAAAGAAAAGGAAACTGACATTATATTATGAAAGGGGGTTGACAGGTTTTTGCAGTGAGAGAGAAGAATTTTGTCTTGATCCGTGTGATATGAAACAAAATTGAAACTAGGGATGGATCAAAATTACGTTGAAAAACAATAAAACTCTTCTCTGAGACATGCAGATGAATCAGCTCAACTACTTCATTTGAAGAAACCAAGACCCAAGCAGGAAAGAGGCATCATTTTGTTCAAGGGACCCAGTAAACGATTGCAACCCCCACGTCTTGTTCACTTACGTGGGACTTGCTCTATTTCCAAGATTATGATCAATTCTTACGGATGTCCCATGTATGTTTGAAAATAATACATGTTTGATCATTATTGGTTTCAGACTTCTGTGGGTGTCATTGTATCAAGCTTGTTAACTATGTTCTTCAAATTTTATTTAGCCAGACTGATGTTTTTGTGTGCTCAATCTGTTGAGCTCTGAAGAAGATGAGTTTAATCATCCAACCATGGTGGGAGATTAAGCAATTTCTCTTTCTAATTTTCTTAATTTTGTTTTATATATTTTGAGGTTATATTATTTAATGCACACAAATCTAGTATTTTTCTATTATGCTATGAATTTTTGGTTTACAAAGAGGTAGTGACCGTCTTTATGCTTTTTGAGTCTATGAGTCTATTTTGTTTTATGTTAATATAGTGATACTGAATTTGTTTTGGTTAGCGTTTGCTTGGTACAATTTCTCTTCTTTTAAGGTCAACCTTTCTCTGCCCTTATATTTTAGGTATGCCTCTGGTAACAAGGTGAGGCTGTATTTTTTGAAAATCCCCTAGGAAGATCGCTGTCTTTTTTTTTTTTTTTTAAGATTTTATTTATTTATTTGACAGAGAGAAACACAGTGAGAGAGGAAACACAAGCATGGGGAGCGAGAGAGGGAGAAGTAGGCTTCCCTCCAGGCAGGGAGCCCGATGCAGGGGCTTAATCCTGGGATCATGACCTGAACCGAAGGCAGAGGTTTAACGACTGAGCCACCCAGGCGCCCCATCCCTGTCTTTTTATTTTTAATTATTTTTTAATTTTTTCTGTCTTTTTAATGGAGAGTTTGCCCATTTGTCATTATTATGATAACTGATATATATGTTTATTTCCATTATCTTATTTTGTGCCTATTCTACCTTTGCTATGTTTCTGTTTTTCTCTTTTCCACCTCTCTATAAAGTGGGTTAAGTTTTCTTATTCTACCTTTCACCAGAGGCACGTTTCCTTTCTTTTAGTGGCAACTCTTTAAAGTTTCAGTGTGCTTTCTTGGCTGAATAGCTCGTTTTCCCTTCCGTAGTCAAGATCTTAAATGGCTCTAATTCTGATAACTCCTTCTCTGTCTTTCATATTGCCCAGAAATAAGTTTCTACTCTGTACCTTTCTACTTCTCAAATTGGTCATTATCTTGTATTTTACCAATCTCTTTGCTTACCAAATTCCTTCTTATATTTGGGGGGCAGCTGTTTAATTCAGTTCTTCCTGGAATACATTCTTTACTAGCATTTTATCACCAAGTTATTTTTATCGGTAAGCTTATTACTCTTTGCCTGAAAATGTGTTTATTTTATTTTCATTACTGAGTGATCATTTAGGTAGACATAGAATCCTAGATCCCCAGTTATTTCTTCTTAGTAATAGGACAATCTTATTTCATTGTCTGCTGGCTCCCATCAAGATGCTTGCTATTGGTATAGTTACCATTTATTTTTAGGTAATCTTTGTCTCTGGTTGCTTTTAGGATCTTTTCTTTGTCTTTGGGATTCTGGACCTCTGTTACAAGACATGTTCCTTTTTAGTTATCCTACTTGAAACTTGCGATTCCTGACTCTGAGGATTTACATCTTTCAGCAATTCAGGAACATTCTGTCATTATATATTTGAATATTATCCTTCTCCCTTCTCCTTTCTTTCCTTCCAGGCCTCATAGTAACATTATTCGAGTGTCCCATGTTTGCCTCATAATCATTTTCATGTTCTCTAATGCTCTCTCCAAGTAACACTCTATGTCATCTCCTCAGATCGAACTTCAAGTTCATTGGTTTTATTTATTTATTTATTTTTGCTGTGTAAAGACTTTGTAGCTAGACTAGTAGGGTTCAAATTTGAGCAATGAGACTTTTCTATGCCTCAGTTTTATCACCTTGAGAGTGAGGGTTACAATAATACCTACCCACCTAAAATTATTCTGAGGTTAAATGGGTCAATATATATCAAATTCTTAAGAGTAGAACCTGGCCCATAGCAAGTCCTGTGTATAAGTTAGAACTTATTTTAATTATTTTAAGAATCTACTTTATGGTCTTCATCCTGTAGTTCTGTTATCTGGTAGTCTTGGGGAACTTAACTCTGCTGATTTTATGTCTTATGTTTTCATTCATGAAATGCTGTTCTCTTGAATGTTCTGTAATCTTGGCCCCTGGGGCTTATCTGTAGGATGCCTACGTGACTCAGCTTTAGCCCCAGGGGTATCCCAAGCTCAAGGATATCAGGGATATTATAGCCCAGGTGAATCAGGAATGTCCCTGTCCTGGGATGTGAGAGCTATTAGGAATATCACTGACCAGCAGTCTCACTGGCTTGGGGAACCTTTTCCTGTTCATTCACTGACTGAGGTTTTTGGGCTGTTCGGATGATAGAAGTTCGACCTCAAATTCCCATGGGATAACGGCCAGTAGTTGGATATTCTCAAGGGAGATTGTTTACCTCCAACTAGAGCTCAGGCTAAGAAAGAGCCTTGTTGTGATCCCTTGTGCTTAAATGGAGTTTTCCCACCCAACCCTCCTCTGTAGAGGGAATAGCCCTTCCAGGGTGCCGGATTTCTGTAGTGGTCTTAGTTCCAAGTCCCTGACTTTCTGTGTATATGCATGCAATCAGACTCTCTTTACTTGCAGAGACCAGCATGGCCTTCTAGGGGCAACTGTGGCATTGTCTCTCATGCACATCTCCCTTACTCCCTTCTGACTTCGAGCCTTCATGTAGAAGACATGTTAAGTGCTTTATCCAGCCATGTGGAAGTTATCCTGTCCACTATATTGTAGGAGGCTAGAGCCTTCCTTGGTCTTCAGGAAATATTTGCTGGAGGACAGACTGGATGGCAAGACATACAAGAGCTCAGGCCTCTAGTTCGGAGCCTTGATGAGCACTTGGGGCCACATCCTCATCTGGCCAGGGGTCCTGTCCTAAGCACAGGAGACTACGCCTGGAAGGAGGACAACAGGAATTTAATGGGAGACTATAAACTTTGCCCCGAAGTCAGCTAATAATGTTTCTTCTACACTTCTTCTGTGCTTGTTGCTCTCTGAGCCTGAGCACGGCAGGGACTAAGGCAGACTGGGCCCAGCCCTTCTGGAGCTGACAGCGTCATGAGTGGGACAGCACATCTTCAAGGTCAAGGCATGTAGGATCTCCTGGGGATCTTGTCAACGGGCAGAGAGGACGGAAGGTCTGGGTCAGTGATTCTGTATTTCCAATGATCCCACACCAGTTCTGAAAACATGCCAGAGCTAGAGCCCAGTCAGTGTCCACAGTGTGGAGAAGAGTTACGGAAGCACAGGCTTTGGCCTTGAGCAAACGGGGCTGGTCCTGCAGGGTGCCTGTCCCACCTGGGGCCTCCCTCAAGTCTCTCACCCCTGAGCCTTTGTTCCATGTGTGTAAGATGCTTTCCTTCTAGAACCACTGTGAGGAACCCTGAGACAGGCTTCAGTAACAGCGACATGTGTCTAGAGCGTCCCATGTGCCAACCACCCTTGCCAGCGTTTGTGGCTACTCAGAGACCTCCAGGCAGCTCCGTGCTGACGACAGTTGCCAGCCCTGTGCACAGACGGGGCAACGGAGGCCCAGAGCTCTTACGTGACTGGCCAGGACCCCCAACCACAAAGCGGAGCTGGGATCTGAACCCAGGCAGTCTATGTCCAGATGCATGCTGATAAGCCGGTGTGGTGGTGCCCCCAGCTAGGGGAGACACTTTGCATGGTCTCTGGTCCATAAAAGCGAATACATGGTATTGGTCATTACCATTTTTTTAAGGTTTTTTTTTTTTTTTCAGAGACAGAGAGAGAATACACAAGCAGGGGGAGGCTGAGCAGGGAGCATGATGTGGGGCTCGATCTCAGGACCCTGAGATCATGACCTGAGCTGAAGGCAGATGTTTAATCAATTGAGCCACCTGGGCACCCCGGCCATTAGCATTCTTACAGTTAAGTGTCATTATTGTTATTCTTACTATGCTGACTACTGTTATTATTTACAAGTAGATCTTGTTCCCAGACCTTAGGAGCCTAGAGATGCATATGGAAGGAAGTGCCACATAGACCTGCCTTGGAGGACACCGCAGAGCGGGGGAGGCAGGGTTGCGGGGGTGGGCAAACGATGAGGAAGCTGAGGCATCACAAGCAAGGGCCAGGGGTCAGTGTGGCCGGGAGGGGCATCACAAGCAAGGGCAGCTGGGGCCAGATAATGGTGGATGCCGGAGGTTAGACCAAGGTGCATGGAGTTCCCCCTGCAGGGAATGAGGAGCTATGAGGGGCTTGTGTGTGGGGATGGTGACCGATTTGTTTGAAAAGCTCAGTTCTAGAAAAGAAAAGAAAAGAAAAGCTCAGATCTGCGTTGTTTTCCCTGGAAAGGAAACTCGTAGGGAAATGTGCTGGTGATATCAAGCAGAACAATAGAGGCAGGGCGACATGGGAAGGGTCCACGTGTTTGACGACGGCGACGCTTGTGGTTCATGAAGGTTCAGACCGGCAGCTGGCACTTCGGGGTGGGGGCTGGGTGCAGGCGCTGGTCCCGGGACTCCTGACAGTGGGGTCATCTCGTGGTCCTACTATGCAGGGGGCACTTCACCGTGATTATCCCTTTCTATAGATGAGGGAAGGAGGCACAGAGGGGCGAAGAAAATTATATGGGGGGGCAGTGGAGAGAGCCTGGTCCTAGAGACCATTCTCAACCCCTATGTCAGGTGCCTCCCTAGTTTTAGAGGGAAAAGTAGAGAAGTGGTCTTGGTCCTGGAGTCATCCCTCTCCCCTGCCCCCCCCCTTCCTTCCTCCTCTCACTCCCCTCCCCACAGGCCTGTAACCAGGATCCCAGTGTTGGGGCTGTTTTATGAACCAAGGGGAGCTTTAACCCCCCTCTGGCTCACTCCCAGGCCCCCTAGGGCTGCCTCCAGGCCTGAGAGGATATCCTTATTGCCTCAGCCCATTTTCCACGAGGGACTGAATCCTCAGGGAAGAGCCAGTTTGGACAGGACAGAAAGAGCTCTGCCTGAGACAGCCTCCCCCACACCGCCCCATCCGCTCTTGCCCCAGACACGAGCAAGTCTGGGCTGGCTGAGTGCTGGCCTGGGGGAGGCAGGGATGAGCCAGACAGTGCCAGCCCTCAGGGACTCCAGTCGCATAAGCCAGTCACTGGAGTGTAGCCTGATGTGATGGATGTGCACCGGGAGAGGTCCCCCCTCCTTCCTGCACATGGAGAACGTGGGATTTGGGTGGGAGGGAGCAGGCAGACTGCCACTCAAGGAGTCAGGAGAAGCAGAGAATGGCCCCACCACATGAAGTTCTGTGAACAGTGCCCTGGGAATTTGGATCCTCTCCCAGAATCCGTAGGGAGCCATCCAGAGATTTGAAGCAGGGCACTAACAACATGTATTTTTATTCTGTGAGGCGTATTTTCTTAAAGGCATTTTCATGTGCATCGCTGCCTCTGTGGGACAGGAGGGCAGGCTCTTCTAAAAGGGAACTTAGTTACCCGTCCTGGGTGCATCATGCCTAACGACCTATGAACTGGTATACTCTCACATGACAGCCAGAGAAACTGAGGCTCCAGAGAGTTAAGCTACTTTCTCTTTGGTGGCAAATCTGGCCGTTCAGGGTCCCTCTTTGATGGCTGGGTCCTCAAAAGGAGCCCCGCCTAAGCTGTCCATGGGGGTGCTCCGTAAACAGACCAAGGAAGGAAGGTGCTAGAGTGGGAATGATACATTTTTCAGCTCTTGGAGGCACTCAGCCAAGACCTGCGGTTCATCTGTCTGGGAAGACAGGTGGCTCTTGGGCTCGTACCTGGCAGGCTACTGAGGTACACCTGCCATCCTGACCCGGACGGGCAGAAGTCCAGACACGGTCCAGAAGTGAGCCCCCATGAAGAGGGGTGTTGGAAAGGGCTTAGCATTTGGGTGCCCTGTGGCAACTCTCTAAATAGTCACTGAACAAATACGCTGCTGCCTGGTTTCTTGTCTAGCTTTCTCTGGGGCCTTGCACAATTCAACCCACTTCCCAGACTCCATCTCCCCTTCTCAAGGTGCCCTATAAATTTTCTAGAATAAATTACCTGAGGGAGGAAATGACATCAAGGAGACAATGACCACCTAGGGTGGTGAATGCTGTGTTAAAGCCCCCAGGAGAGGTGTGGACTCGGCCAGGATGGGTGCATGGAAGGTGCATGAGTAATCCGAGCAGACTTGCTGGAGGAAGCGGCATGAGGACTCCTCCTACAGAGAGAGTGGAGCAGGGCCCTCCCCGAAGCAGGGGAGGGCTTCTGTGCTAGAACAGTGAATGGAGAGCATCAGAGCCAAGCCAGAGCACAGTGTTTGGAGGGGGGGGCTGGGGGACTCACAGGGGCAGGAGTTTAGTTGTGAGTGACCTCACAAGAGCTGTACAACTGGGGGGAAAATGGCCCTTTGTTTCAAAGCCTTTTCTCCCCCTCTTACATGAAGTGAAATTATGATAAATTATTTCATCTTCCCCAAAGGGAGATTGACAGAGAAAAGTCTCTGCCCACGTGAGGATGTATTTCTCTCTGCAGGAAACTGAGCACTGTTCCCGGCGGCACGGTACAGACCCCCGAAGAGAGACCCCAGCCCGGGGTAATGGAGGCTGCTGAGGTCATGGGAACACAGCGGCCACGTGGCCGGGAGGGTGAGGCCCTGGGGACTCCTCTCCTTGCATGTGTCTGGCTCAGTCTGTTTTCCAGCATTGTCTTTGCAGCCGGACTGACAGAGACGGATTCCAGCCACCTTGGGACCTGGAGATGGCAGTTTAATTCTGGCCTCGTCGGAAGGGAGGCAGGCACTGTGGCACTCCTCGCCGGCATGCCAGGCGGGCCTGAATCGCTCACTCACTCACGCATAGGGCATTGATTCATTTTGTCCAGGGCTGTTCCTCCCTCCTTTCTTTCTTTGTCCCCTCTCCACGTCTCTCCTTCCATTCATGCGTCTCAACATTATTTTGAGCACCTACCAGGCCCTGGGGCCAGGCAGCAGGGATGGCAGAGTTGAATCTAAATATGTTCCCTGATCCCAGGGGCTCCCATGCTTCCAGGGAAGAGACTGGGGAGTCAGTTGTAGCCCCTCAAAGTGTGACCACATTTGCACTGCCTTGTGGGAGAGTGACCCAGCTTCTGGAGGAGATGATCAGACCTCCCCACATGGGATGGGAGTTGAGGGTCTTGCTTCCGGCATCCCGTATAATGAAGTAGCTGCACCTGTCCCCATAGTGTGATACTGGGAGGAGGGGGGAAGTCCCAGATACGTTGATTAAAATTGTTAAAATTACCTAGTATTTCAAAGTTTACAAAGATCTCAACAGTGAGGTGGCCGACAGAGAAAAAAAAAAACCAGAAGTTTTGATGAGGGTTTCAACCAATACTTGAAGCCACGGTCAGTCTGAAGCCCAGGGCGGTATCGGGGTATGGAAAGTTGTCCCCATAGTGCTTTTGAAATGGCACCTGGCACATAATTAGCACCCAATACTGCTGACTCTTACTGCTAGTCGAAATTGAAGGTGCACTGAGACCATCCAAGCTAACGTCTTCACTGAAGGGAGGATGAATCTGAGACTCAGGGAGAGGCAGTGCCTTGAACGGGGTTCGGAAGCATGTCAGCGGTGGAGCTCTGGCTGCCATGGAGCCCAGCTCCCCCATTCTCAGTCCTGTCCTCAAAACACAGGGCAGTCTCTGCTGGGGACCCAGCGATTTCCATAGCCACACCTGGCCGCCATCATGCCTGAAGGTGTCATGTGAGTCCTATAAACACCAGAGCAAAATTTAAAGACCATAAACATTCATGAGTCTATAAACCTCTCATGTCAAAGCCATCTGAAACCTCAATTCTCTTGTAGGGCCCAATCAAGTTTGTTCTCTGTGGGTGGTTAGTATTTAAAGGTGCTTATTGTCACAATGGTCCTTAATGATCGAGCATCTTCAATACTTAATTACCCTTTATTAGACGATAACTGAATTAGGTAATTGGGTCAAGCCCTTGAACTCTTAGCTCTCTCCCATGTATATGGTGGTATATACAGACTTGGAATTTCTTTCTTTAAAATACATTCTTTTGGGGCACCTGGGTGGCTCAGTTGGTTGAGCCACTGCCTTCGGCTCAGGTCATGATCCCGGAGACCCAGGATCGAGTCCCACATTGGGCTCCCTGCTCGGCGGGAGGCCTGCTTCTCCCTCTCTCACTCCCCCTGCTTGTGTTCCCTCTCTGGCTATGTTTCTCTCTGTCAAATAAATAAAATCTTAAAAAAAAATACATTCTTTTATTTGTTCAGTAGACTGAGAATTTCTTAAGTACCTCTGGGTTTGATTCAAGTGGAGTTGTGGGCAACATAGAGCTCGCCGCCATGGTATTTCCTCGAGATGTGCTTAATATACGGGAGCGTAGGCTCCCTGAATTCCTCGATTTCATTCTTCTGTGTAAAGGAAGGAAATTGTAAATCCCCCCCTCCACTTACCTTCTGTCCTTTTGTTTCCAATACAAGTCACTGCTATTCAAATGCATTTCCGTCAGAGTCAGTCCTCTAGAGCTGCTCAAAGTTATATATTAAATATTGCACATAAATGTCAAGGTTTAATGTTATTCCTAAAGGAGAATGCACTCACTTTAGCAAAACAAAATGTAAATTCTAGCTGCCTTCGCTATTGGGCTTGGGATAAAGGAATATTTGCATAACCTCTAGCTTTTAAAATGATGCAGATCTTGGCTTAAACAAACCAAGAAACCACGCCTGCTGGCAAGAGAGCCAGCAACCTGGAGAAGGTTCACACCCTTTGACTGGGTAATAATAGCCCCTTCTTGGGATCCTTCACTTGCTTGATCACTGAGACAGAGATATAACAAATCGCACAATTTATCATGGTACGATTTATAATAACTAGCTATTAGAAACAACCCACAGGTCCAACTGCAGGAAATGGTCAAGTAGATAATGATATATCCCCTCAGTGAAATATTGGCCGTTTAACATTCATGCAGCACACGTTCGCTGAATGCCTGCTGTGTCCCCAGGACAGTGGTAGGGGGGTGGCTATACCGTGAAGCCGCCTGTCGTGTAGTTGTTGGCAATGGCTACTAGGAATATGGTGCTCTGAGGAAATCTTATAATGCTAAGCAAAAACCCCTGTGAAATGTTATGATCTCAGTTCCACTGAAAAAACACACACACACAGATATGTGGTTTCTGGGAAACTGATTTATTTTTTATTTTATCTCTTTCTCCAAATCTCTCTAAGATGTACATAAAACTTCTCTCATGGAGAAACAAACAGGTTTTTGAAAAGCACGTTGATATGATTTAGAGTTGCCACTCTTAGGAATTGTGTCTATATGTTGGAAATCACTACCCCTTTGTGCCTGCATGTCCTCCCCAGGAAGAATGGCCCCAGGGAGATGTTGTATCACAGGGCAGTGTGCGGGGACATCTGTGCCTCCAGCTCAAGTTTGCGCCCACCCCTCTTCCTCCAGCATCTCACGGGGAGGCTTGTTGTCCCCCTGCCCGCCCATCAGCAGGCTGGCTTCAGCTCCTACACAGCACGTGGTCAGAGCAAACAAAGTACTTGGTCATCTGCGCCACACACTGTCTGTTGACCAGCTCTCCCGACAGCTGCTGTCCAGGGTAGCTGCGTGGTGTGTGTGTGTGTGTGTGTGTGTGTGTGTGAAGGAGAGAGCCAGCCAGCCCACCAGAGTTACTGATTTCGCCTTTGACCTTGTACGATGAAGTTCCTTGCCAGAAGTATTCTAGGCCCCTGCATATGATAGACATTCCCTGAATACAAAATGAAGTAAAACATATTATTCAGGAGAGTTTTGTGAAAGACTGTTATTTCTATTTTTGACTTAATGAGTTCTGCCTCAATTAAATTATCAGGTGTATTATGAACGTTTAACATTTATAGAAGACTATAAACTTTATGTCCCTTAATATTGCAAGTTCCATGTGTTAATTTCAGCTCCTCATTTCAGACCCCTCCAGCGAGCTATGCCTGGGACCCTGAGGTGCCCGAGGTGGTCTCCGGCCGTGATGGCTCAGGGTCCACCGGGGACGCTTACCTGACTCAGACATTGACTGCATTGTGTGAGGTCAGTGCTGGGATGCCCAGAGGAGGCAGCTGGCCCCGGGCAGGGATCCACAGTGTAGTTGAGGAAATGTTCCTAGACAAACTACATCTAAGCTAAAACCTGGAGATTGGGTAGGAGATAATGAGGCAGCAGGCAGGGGTAGAGAGTGAGAAAGTTTCAGGCAGAGGGGAGACAATGGGACAAGGGCCAGAGGCTAGAAAAACTGGGACAGGGCTACATGTGGTCAGAGGGGGAGTGGTCAGTGGTCAGCGGCAGGCTGAAGAGAGGACAGAGTCTGGAGGACTCCTCTCAAGGCGTGGGGGTCTCATTGGTGGCCCTAGACACGTGTGGATGTCACATCTGCAGGCCCCAATGACTGAGCCGCCTCTGGACGACCAGTCCTTTGGCTCTGGGGCACAGCTGGCTTCAGGAGGGGACTCCTCAGCCAAGTGTCCTCTACCTTCCCCTCATCCTACTTTGTGGGTATTTTACAGCATCCGTGGCCATCTGGCAAATGTCCTTCTGCTCCTTGTCTGCCTTCCCTTTTAGAGTGGAGATCCGAGAGAGCAGGACCTTCATGCATTTCATAGCACCATAAAAGATTTATTGGATGAATGAATGAGTGGTATGGTTCTCCCGAAGGCCAGAGAGCAGGTGTCCTTGTTGCTAGAAGAATGGACAGGGTGGAGGGGAGGGGGTGTTTTTCCACTCATAAACTCGTTTATTTCAGTCAGTTTATTTAGCTCTTGGTCCAGCTCAGAAATGTGGTCTACGGGTCAGAGGGCACGGGTACCTGGCTGGTTCCTCCATTTTTGTAAAAACTTGAGGTCAAATCCACATACCATAAAATTCACCATTCTACGCATCTGAAAGTTTCGTACTAACTTCTGTGGCTCTTAGTACTAACATCCCTATGAGTTGCTTTCAGGACCTTTTTCAGCATTGTAAAAATAAACCCTTGTACCCATGGACCATTCCCTCCTCCCCCAGCTCCTGGAAGCCACTAATCCTCTTTCTGTCTCTGTGGATTTGCCTCTTCTGGATATTTCATACAGACGGAATCCTGCAGCTTGTGGCCTTTTGTGTCTGGCTTCTTTCACTTCGTGTGAGGTTTCGAGGGTCGGCTGCAGTGCCCACGTGGCCGTAGTTCATTCCCTTTTAAGGTCGCATAGTTGCCTCTGTTCGGATAGGGAACATTTTTGTTTATCCATCCATCATTTGATGGACATTCAGGTTGTTTCCATTATTTGGCTATTGTGTGAATTTAAGTTACCAAATGAATAGCGATCATGATAAAAATTTAAACCTTACGAAAATGCACATATAGGGTGAAGGGAAGGTTCCCTAGAGCCCCACCTCGCAGCGGGCGCCGTCCATGACCTAGGAGCAGTTCTGCTCTGCAATCTTCCCATCCACCCTGGGCCTCCTGTTACTCACAACATCCCTGATGCTGCAGCTCTTCCCAGCCCCTTGGGCAGCTCCCAGAGAACATGCTGCTGTCCCCAGAAGGCACCCCTGCTCCCCACAGATGAGTCCCAAGCATCCTTGTCCTGTCTTCACCCCAAATCCTGGCGTGAGTATGTCTCCCTTCAGTCTCCCCTACAAGACCATGGGCTAGCCGGGGCCAGGACCATGCGGGGCTTGGTGATCAGAAGGGGCTTTGCTGAAGCTGAACATTTGTGGGATATGCAGGTCAGAGGCAGTTGCCATAGAAACTCAATTTTTGGATGTCTAGGCCTGGGTGGGACCCATCTGTTTGCTGTAGCCGTCCTTCTCCCAGCACTTCTGCGACAGATTGGCTGCCTGTGGCCTCGTGCAGGCCAGACCCTCCACGGCGCAGGCTTCCCCACGGGTGGTCATTGGCCTGCCTGGTCCTGGGGACTTGGGTCTCAGGTGTTCTAGATCTCAGGCCTTGGAGGGAATGGTCACCTGCTCCCACACAGGCCCCTGCACACCCTGTGCACCCTCTGTCTGGAAGACGTCTTCAGAAGAGAATGGGGACTCTGGGTCTTCGAGGTCCATCAACACCTCCTCCCCAATCTATCTCATCTTCTTGCAGTCGCAGAGGAAGGAGTGCTCCCTCCTGTCGCTTTGACCCCTGCCCCTCCCTCCTCTTAGAATCCCCTCTTCTAGCTGTTCCCATCTCTCCAGCAGACACACCAGCATTCGCAAGCCTCTGGCTCTCTTGCTGCAGCCAAGTTGCTACTTCCCTGTCCTCCTCCCCTCTGCCTGCTGCTTCTGGGCCTGCTGGAGTCCCGCACACCCTCTCTCTGGCCTCTCTGCACAGCCCTGCTCCCACCCGAGCTTCCATTTGGGCTCAAACCCCAAGCCCACTTCTAGGTCCTTAGGCACTGAGTCTCTTCCTGTACTCGCTAGAGAGCCATGGCTCAGCTACCCCCTCCCCTGCGCCACTACACCGCCCTGCCCTCTTTCCTTCCTGCCCGTGGAACTTCCT
>PITA01017078.1:0-44433 GCA_004023965.1 Spilogale gracilis | reverse complement strand
ACCCTATGACCCTGCAATTGCACTACTGGGCATTTACCCCAAAGATACGGATGTAGTGAAAAGAAGGGCCATATGCACCCCAATGTTCATCGCAACAATGGCCACAATCGCCAAACTGTGGAAAGAGCCAAGGTGCCCATCAACAGATGAATGGATAAAGAAGATGTGGTACATATATACAATGGAATACTATGCCTCCATCAGAAAGGATGAATGTCCAACTTTTGTAGCAACATGGACTGGACTGGAAGAGATTATGCTGAGTGAAATAAGCCAAGAAGAGAAAGTCAAGTATCACATGGTTTCACTTACTTGTGGTGCATGAGGGGTAACCTGGAGGACAGTGGGAGAAGGAAAGCAAAGGGGAACTAGGGTAATCTAGGGAGGGAAACGAAACAACAGAGACTTTGGACACAGAAACAAACTGAGGGACTTGGAGGGAGGGGGGGTGGAGGGATGGGAGAGCCTGGTGGTGGGTACTGGGGACACCTAAAGCGTGGGTGTGGGGAATGGGGAATGAATCTTGGAACACTGGGGAAAAAAATTTAGTAACAATAAAAACAAACAAACAAACAACAAAAAGATTCATTGTTTGAATAGAATCTACATTTATAAGGAAACTAATTAAGTGGTTATTGTTGTCCAATTATTTATTATCCCATAAGGTTGTAACTCATGACTATTTCCCCATTCTTAGCAACTTTGCATCTAAAAGATTTATGTCTTTGTCCTTTTTCTTTTTTCCTTCTTCTCTGTCTTTTCCCTCTGTGCCTTTCTCCTTCCCTTCCTTCTTTCTATCCAGTCTTCTCTTCCTACTTACATCAGAATTAATAACATACATTTCTAATGAGAGAAAATTTACAGATTGTAGTACATTTGGAAACTATACCTTAAGCTCAGTGAAGGCAAAGCACATTTCAATTTGGGATTAAAGAATGTTGATACATTATCAGCATAGAACAATAGAAAAGAAGGAGGAAATTGGGGCTGCCCAAATTTGTGACTGGCTACAGATTTGACTTCATTTTAGAAGAATTGGTTTCTTTCATATCCCAGGGAATTTGGCATGTGGGAAAAAATAATATCACTTGTAATTTATTTAATGCCCAATTTATTTAACTTTGAATTTATTAAAAATATTTTAAAAATATAAAAGTTAGAACTCCTCTAAATCAGAAGTAGAAAAGTTATGGCCTATAAGCCAAATCCAGCCTGATGCCTATTTTAGTAAAGTTTTATTGGAACACCAAAATGCCCATTCATTTAAGTATTACCTTTCGTTTCTTTCATGCCACAACAGCGAGTCAAGTAGTTCTAACAGAGATGATTTGGCTGTAACCTAAAATATTTACTCTATCGCCTTTTATAGAAAAAGGTTGCTGACCTCTGGTCTAAGTATTTTCATCTCCTGACCCAGTTAATGTGAAAAAACTGATGGCTTAATTGAAATAACTATCCCCAAATACAGGTATTGATTACATCTTTAATTGCACTCTTTTGACTTTATATGAAATCCCTAAGCTTAATATATTTTATTCTTCTAAATAAGTTATACATCTCTCCCAAATAAACCAAACATGCAAAATATCATGTTTACTACAAAATACCAGAGTGATTGCAAAACTCTGGCAAAACTGTTAGACTAAAACTTTTTACTGAAGTACTAATACCATGGATTTGAGTTTGTTCTTCAGTACCTTTGTTGATATGCTTAATTTTAATTTTATGTCTTCCTCAAGATGACCTTCCTGTCTGGGCTGTAATTAAACACACGATTGCAGTAATCTTCCTAGCTGCTGTAATATTACCAGATACCAAGAGGGGGAAATAAAACTAGCTGAGGTTGCAAGATCTGGACAGATTCCTTATGAGGAGACAATTGGACAGCCCAAGCTGAATGAAACCCAAGTCTGTGATTATCAAAACCCTTTTTATGGTTAAGTCTCATGCTTGATAGTTAATAGTGGAATGTTAAAATTTTTGACTTTTACCTTTTTTTGAAATTTAGAGTACCTTCTCAAAATTGGGTATTGTTTTATCATTATGATATACTGCTCTAGTTTTAGAATAACTGGAACCAAATTATCTGTCAAATTAGTGTTTAATTTTAATTAGTATGGTCACCCAGAGGTTTTCTCTACTAGACATCAAGAGATCAAGTTTATTCAGTTAATTCTCTTCTATGGGATTTTGGCCTAATTATTCATGATGTAACACACAATGTCTTCTTTTTTTAATTGTTATAAGAGATCATGAGGACTGATCAACTGATAAACTCTTTTTTTTTTTTAAAGATTTTATTTATTTATTTGAAAGAGAGTATCACAGCTAGAGAGGGAACACAAGCAGGGGGATGAGAGAGAGAGAAGCAGGCTTCCCGCCCAGCAGGGAGCCTGATGCGGAGCTCGATCCCAGGACTCCGGGATCATGACCTGAGCCAAAGGCAGATGCTTAATGACTGAGCCACCCAGGCACCCTGATAAACTCTTCTTATAGTTGGTTATTATTTGTTACCACTGGCATTAATCAATCCTTATTGTTGGAACTGTATCTTTTCTGGGTCCGTTTGACTTACTTATAGCTTCCTACATTCACTCTTTGCTATAGACACAGATAGAAACAAGTACATAGCTATAATTTAAAAATATATTTATCTTTATAGGGAATAAGAAAAATACCCACTTAGATCAACACATCCTACTTATTAATATAGAAATACCATTTTTATATTACAATTACTTTTGCATACCTTTTAAATTAATTTTTTTCTTTTTCAGTGCCACAGTGAATTCTGCCTTTCACAGACTCAACTGTTTTAATTAACCATAATTTTTATTATATTTTTGTCCTACTTGGGGATTGAATTATCAGAGGTTGGTAAGTCGTAACTCCTTCAATTGGATCTGTTATCTTTTCAGCACACTCTGTTCTCCTAGAAAGTCTTGATCTTCTATAAGCATAAGATGTACCATTGTCATCCTAATTTGTTCTTCTCTAAAACATGAAGTTAGATACTTTTCAAGGAGTCCTAGTTCCTTTGAGTGTGATTGAAACCAGAAATAATGCCTTATGAGGGCTCATGGTGTCAAGTTGTGCATAGAGCTGCTGCTGCTGCTGCTAATAGATGGAGGGACTTTAGTACCAGGGCTAGGAAAGATATTTTTTAAGAATATGAGCTTACTGGGGTGCCTGGGTGCCTCAGTTGATTAAGCAACTGCCTTCAGCTCAGGTCATGATCCTGAAGACCCAGGATCGAGTCCCACATTGGGCTCCCTGCTAGGCAGGAAGCCTGCTTCTCCCTCTCTCGCTCTCCCTGCTTGTGTTCCCTCTCTGGCTGTGTTTCTCTCTGTCAAATAAATAAAATCTTTAAAAAAAAAGAATATGAGCTTACATCAGATTTTTTCTATATTATTAATTTTAATAATGTAAGTTTTCATACTGCATTGGTAATATGAATTGAATCAAACAAATGGGTTTCATAAGCCATGGCTTATTTCTTCTGTTTAGTACCAATATTCTCTGGCTATGGTGTGATCTGTGGTTTTTGATCTGTCCGAGAGCCCTTCCCTTTTTATTGTTAATAGTGCTCCAATTTTCCTTCACTTCCTCCCTTCCATGCTGTTCCAGTATGATAGTCATGTGTACTACCCCACTCTCCTTGGACACATGTCTGAGGTAAGAATAGTCCTACCTTCTCAGGAGTTGCAATCTTCACTGAATAGACATTGACACAAAGCACTGCAATGGGTCCTCCCAATGGCCATCCACCAAAGAGATAGCTTTCTAATGCCTAGTTTCAAATTTCCTGGAGCACCTTTGAACCTATCCTTCCCAAGGTCTGACTATTTGCTTTTTTGTTAGATTCTGTAATTTATTTTATTACTGTTAATTATTATTACAACTACTTTGCTTAAGGTAACCAGAGTCCATTTCTGTTACATGCAACCATAATAATCTGAACTGATACATCCATCCTGTGTGTACTTATGTAGGTTGCCAGTAGCTTCTAACCATGGTAAGTGATTCTAAAAAATTATTCACATGATGACATGATCAGTTCATTTAGAGAATAGTTCAGTGAGCAATAAGGGATGTGGGTCTTGTTTATTTACAAAACAGGATTAATCTGAAGACCATTTTTGTCTATTTTTATATATTTACATGTACACTTATTTTTTTTCATGTGAAAAAGATTACTTGTAATTTGTCATTTTCAGAAAGAAAGACTGGAGGCCTTCTTTGAGGAAAGGATTGTATAACGTTACCACCCCGCCCCTAAGGTGATGAGATTATATATCCTTATATATTACATAGTTATTACGTAATTATGTAATGTAATTATTTGGACTCTGTCTTCATAAGGGAGAGGACCTGAGGCAGGTTTGGGTTGTTTCCTTTGATGTGTTTGTACAGATATTTGTTCCCAGATGAAGACTTTAAGTCATCAAGTGTTTGAACTTGTTTGAGTTGAACCGTATGACTCCTACCATCAAGAGTGCTGTGTTTTTTCCATCTCTGAAGTGCTGTGCTCATTTCCTGTGTTTGGTAAATGATAATGACTGACCTTGAATTTTGCTGGGCTAACGTGTTAGGTAAACAATAAATAATAGCCCTAACTCCATGAGATCACAGTCTAGGTGGGGTACCTTTATTCTTTAATACTTCATTATTGGTTCAGTTATTGGTTTTCAAATTGTCAACTCAATCTTTAGGTCATGTATAGTAAGCCATTCCAAGTACAACAGCAGCTACTGCTTGTTGAGTATACTACACCAGGCACTGTATTAGGTGGTTTGTAAAAAGCGTGTACTATGTTCATCAATATCCTTGGTAAGTATTATTATCACCATTTATAGACAAGAGGATTGGGATTCAAAGTTCCATGATTTGATATAGGTTTCCCTATTCTACTTTTTAACAATTTATTAAAATGAAAGATATCCTAATCCTGCATATTTGTACAGAGATGTCACATAAGAACCTTGGTAAATGATGGGATAAAAGCAAGACATGTACTTATCTATTTTGCCCTTATTTCAGTCATTTTCAAATCTCAAACTCTTTACCTCTATTCTTTTATTACATCTAATTATCTAGCACGTTTTCCAAGTCAGAAACATGGAAGTCACTTGTGGTCTTTCCTTCTTTTTCATTCCCTTTTGTTAGATCAGTTATCAAGTCATGTCAAAATTATAATTTGGGGTGCCTGGGTGGCTCAGTGGGTTAAAACCTCTGCCTTCGGCTCAGGTCATGATCTCAGGGTCCTGGGATCGAGCCTGCTTCCTCCTCTCTCTCTGCCTGCCTCTCTGCCTGCTTGTGATCTCTCTCCCTGTGTTAAATAAATAAATAAATAAATAAATAAATAAATAAACAAAATCTTTAAAAAGTTATAATTTGAATATGACTATTTTTCTTCCTTTCTATTGCTGCCACTATAGTTCAGTTTACCATGATATCCTTTTTTGCAATGATGGGATTACTGTAATGATATTCTTGCTGTCCTTAAAAGGAAATATCTCAGGTAATCTATGCTTATGCAGACCTATTGGAGCCATGTGTTTTGGGGAATGGTTTGTGATCCTAGAGGGGCATAGAAAAGGGTGGAACCAAGTGATAATGGATAGTCACAGACCTGGATGAGAGACCATCTATGGGGCAAGAGTACAGACTGGGGTGGATCATTTTCATGGCAGGCTAAAATCATTATGAAACCCTTTGAACCAGGTGTGAGAGATTAAATTAATAAGCAGGAAATGGAACCACCAGTTTTGCATTCTGGGCTTACCAAATCAGTGTGCCATACTTTTCAGGCAAGGTAAATATTTTAAAGAAACAGTGGATGCCAGCAATATATGAGGAGAAAAGAGCAGGTAGAGATATAGAAGTAAGATGGTGGCTTTCTTAACATTTACCATGTTCTAAGTAGGACATGTACATTGAATTATATAAAGGCTCACTTATATGGTATCAAAGTCTTCCTAGATTGAAGGTAGACTCAAAGGACCTGGGGCAATAGAGACCTTTAGGCACTAAGGGCTTGAAGCCCAAGCATCCATTCTATGAGGTTTGTAATGCTCTTTGGCCCAAACTTTTCCTTAGCTAGGGGTTTGAAAGTGGCCAATATTGTGCCCAAGCAGCTTTGGTCATGCCCATTTTGTATAAAGGCAGAATAAGTAACAGAGTTATAGATAGCTAGATCAGGTGAGATTTTTATAAAAGATAAAATGAAAGTAGCTAGCTTTATATGAAAAAGACTTTAAAAGCAGAGAGATCCATCACCCTAAGTGAAATAATGTTAGATGGAATCCACAAGGCTGAGGCTGATGGTTTTTGCTTAATCACTACGGATTATATTTACCTGGAGTCCCAGTTCATTGTATAGTAGATGGGATGTTGGGAGAGAAGTAAAAAACAGTGGATTCCTATCAAATAGTACACTTCGCCTGGGAGAGAAACACTATGGGGCTCTCATAGCCAGGATGAAACAGTATTTCATTGAAAATGTTCTCTAAACTCACAAGGAGCCTGATTTCTAAATTGGTTTCAATTAAATTTATTTTTTCTCTCCTAAGAAAACAACATACACCTATAATCTCTTCTAACTATTGGCACATCTGTGATGGTATAGCACTCTACATCTTCCCAGTGGCTGCAATTACACACATCAAATTTCAGGATGACTACAAGGTAAGATTCTAGAGGTAAAAGGCTACCACTTATGGTCCCCATTTTGCTCTCATGTGTCACAGCCTTTTATTTTCGGGAGTTATTTAGAGAAACAGTCATCAGCTAACAAAACCATCTGTTAGTTAACAACAGCAAAATATGAGGCTATTTCAAAATGGCATGGGGCATTTCAAGTTAAGGGCAGGCGGGTGCCAACTATTTTTTCCCTTCAGTCTTTCCTTGTTAAAAAAGAATGCATTTGTTATCAAAGCCAGTTTGGCTAATGTGCTTTCACCTCATACATATCTAGAAATCAAAGCTGCCTAGAAAGTTATTTGAGGGTATGTTCTCCCTTTGGAGCCCATTTTGTTCCAGTCTTGCTAATAGAAATTTCATGTGTGTGTCAAGAAGACAATATAGCCTTTATGCAATTCAACCAACACATCCTACTTAGAACATGGTAAATGTTGGGAAAGCAAAAATGGTTTTGCTGGACAGATTTAGTAAAATTCTTTACCTTTGTGCTTTTCTGCACAACTCCATTACCTTTTCCAGCTGGGCAAGGAGGGGTGGTAGATGAAGAATCTCGTACTCTTCCTTTCCCTCAGCCAGATAGTTTCCCAAATCAGCTAAATATAACTCCATTTATTGTCATGCTAAAATGTTCTATTTAGCTGTGTTTAACTGGATATCATGATTCCATGGGCTGACCTTTCGCTCCTGGGAAGTCGTTTTAAATTCAATCCCAGCAAAGGAAAATCCTTCCAATTCGTTGGCTGTGAAAGGTCACAAGTGAAATGTGTTTTGATGGTATCTGCCTATGGTTTAATTCTCAGTAAACCTGAGCACTAACTGGGCCTCAATTGTGCTTTGTCTTGGGAATCTGAGTTCTAAGAAGCCTGGGAGAGCTGAGTGGGAGATGTGGGGCTGAGTGGCCGGCACCAGCCAAGGGTACACAAAGGTACCAGCTGAAAGGTGAGGTATATGGTGCTAAGTTAGGTCAATGTTGCCTCCTTTCTGAGCTGATGGGGGATTCAGACTAAAATATATAGTTTCTCTCCCTGTTTCATTTGATCTCTTTAAAAGGAACATTTCCCACTTTCTGGGAGGCAGAGAGGGCTTAGAGTGAGATAGGGAAGGAACTAGAAGTGTGTGAACCAGTCAAGAGGAAATTGGAGTATCCTGAAAATTTAGCCATTTTAGGGTCTAGAGCATAAACTCAGTCTTCTAAGTCTAAATATTTCCCTTTTATGACCATTTTTTCACAGTTCAGTAGCTGGTGGATTCCTCACCGTCATCATTATGCTGATTTTTAACTGAAAAGAAATACTTTTATCAAATCTTATCAAAGACCCCCCCTTAAGAAATCATTTTTTACCAAGCAATATTAGGATTTCCTTCAGAAATTTTTGAAGAGTTCAGTGGATGAGATATTAGGGTGATGTTTCTGGACTTCTATTTTGTTTTGTTTTTACTCTATTTCAACTTTGTGGTCACTCGGTGCTATAATCTTTCAAACAAGTGTATTTCTCAGTTAGAAAGAATCCCAGAGAGTAAGTTTGTCCTTTCCCTTTGCTCCGTTACACACAAACTACACTCAATTGCAGCAAGTATTCAACGTCTCCTGAACACAACTTGCAATTCTATCCTTCTGTGTCTGTGTTTATGTTGTTTCCTCCTTCTGCAATGTCTTCATGTTTTCCTCAATGTTCTATTCATGCACAAAAGCCAAAAAGTCACCACTTTCTGTGAAGTCTTCAAAACGTTTCTGTCCCTCTTTCTTTCCCATTCCATGGAGAAGGCAACTATGGCTTCCATAACACTCTGTCTACGTACCTATTACACCTTGTTCTGTGGTAGCACATCTGTCCCTCTGAGATCAGGAGCTGGGTGGCTTTCTTCATCTTTATACTGCAGTGCGTTGCTCAAGGATTACTCCCAGAAGAGGCATCTTTAAGCCTTCCTATCACAGAAGTATGAACAGTCAGGCCTTTGATATCAAGGTGAAGAAATGAAGTGATGTTTTTTCTATCATATGTAGCTTGAGAGTTCATAGCAGCCTCCAGAATAAACAGAAAGCAAACACTCATTCTTTAAAAGTTGTAAGTTCTCTGATAATAAATGAGAAAAATTCTGCTTCCCTTTTCCCTTCTTATTTGTGTTACCAGTTTTTCTTGGAAATATTGGTTGTAGGGAGAGCTCTTAGAATATTAACCCTAGATTCTGTAGGGAGAAATAGATGTGGACCTAAAGGTGGAGTGGAGGCAGTTATACTTTGACTCCTTTTCGCAGCTTCTCGATTTCTTCTCCATTCCAGGCTCTTTCACCTAGCAGATTGCAGGCCAGCTCTAATTCCTGAACTTTCTCGAGAGGATAAAACCACTACAATAAGTAGACCCCTGAGGTAAGCCATGTTCTATAGAAACAGCATCCAGTGATCTGGTCACAGTTGATAGACCAAGCTATATGCCCTGTCTCCTTTCATTACAATCAATGAGATCTGGCATTTCATGGCCCAAGTGGGGGTCTTGAGTGTCTGTGTAAGTCACAATCACAGCACTCTCAGTCCCTCCTCAGGGTGGGGCCATCCTCCAAAATTGGTTTAACCCATTATACCTGTCAGGATTGTTGGTTGTAAGAATTTAGTCAGGCTGATTTAAACAAAAAAACACCCAATATCCTGATAGATCAGAGTCTCTGGTTTGAATGCTACACAACTAGTAACAATAGCTAATTATGCTACAAGTGCCTTTGTTGGCAAAAGTGCCACTCTTGACATCCCATGCCTCAACTCCATAGCTCAACAAACATAGGGCAGCTATCACTAATCATATATGTTACTAGACACAAGGAACTCCACCCCTTCTTGCCCTCTAAGACTTGGCTTCATTTGCTATATGTTCTCGAGAAGGTAAATTTCATGGTTTACTTTTGAATACTAGTCTCATATTTGATAGAAAAATACTAGGTCTCATGTGCACATCTTAGCAGCTAAGAAGTTGGGGAGACTTGTTTTCTTGTTTCCACAGGAGGTGAAATTCATGGGACAGAAAGTTTTTAAATATTGCAAGGGCTTTCAGAAGGTGCTGAGCAACTGGAAAATGTGACAAAAACCTACTACATCCTGTAAGGCACTAATACTTTTATTTTAACTAATATAAAACTATATGACATGATTATATCCAGTTTCGCAGTCTGTCTGATAACTTAGTAGTATGTGAAAGTTTTTTTTTTCTGCAGGACCTTCTTCTTTATTACCTTCATTACATCATCTCTTCTCCAAAATTCATTCTCCTACATTTTGGAAGGGGTGTGCTTGATGCATGGAATAGGTCTTTTAGTGACGACGTTCAACTGGGACCCTAGATACCATCATTTGTGGCCTTGGCTCAGCCTTGAGATGAAACCTTCAGTTGCCAATAATTTTCTGAGACATACCTCAGCTCATGACTTTCTTTGAATACCATATCCTTGATTCTTTGGGTTGCCTTTTAAGACCAACCACTACAACCGAGTGAGTTTGCCCTAGCCTTAGATTTGAGTCTCTGTGAAAAGATCTCTGCTCTGATACAGCTTGATTTTTCTCTGTGCTGTCTCTGTCTTGACAGGGGTCAATGTACCTTGCTTGTGAAAATAAGCATCCATATGGAGAACTGCCAATGTGGATTTCTCACATTAAAATAAACTCATCTTGTCTAGTGATTTCAGATATGCTGTCAGTTCCTCAACATCCAGAATCATGTCCTAATCATTAATCATCTTTGAATTCCTAGTGCTTAGTATTGCATCTGACGTGCTGTGACATACAATTCATTTTGGTTGAATGAATGAACAAATGAGTGACTGCAGATTGTATAAAGGCCACGGTATATTTCAGCATCACAGATTGATCATTCATTCATTCGTTCATTTAGCAGGTATTTTTTGAGAAGTTGCTTTTCTGTGCAAAGCACTACACTAGATACATTGGAAATCTGAAATAGCCCTGATGTTACAAATAATTATAACCATAGGTAACATTTGTTAGATACTGACTAAATGACAAACACTGAGCTGTTTCACGGGCATCCACTTAATTCTCACAACAATCCTATGAGGCAAACATACTATTATGATTATTCCCACTTACAAGGGAAAGAGCTGATTCTCAGAAAGGTTAAGCAAATGAATGCAGGTTGGGGATATGTTTACACGGTAGAGTTGGGAAGGTACAAGAGCCATCTGGAATGTCTTAAATATCACAGGGCAACACATTTGCGGTACTCAAATTCCATTCAAAGAGCCCTTGAGTGCTAAATGGATACAGCTGGGGAATCAGAACTTACCTGGTGACCTTCAGGCAACCTGCATTTTAGCACTAAGGAACTCTACTTTATTCCTCCATCCATCCATTCAACATGAATGGCACACTTGCTGTATGCCAGGAACCGTGCTGAGCTTCGGGGGGGGTGGGGTGGGTAATGGAACTGGGAGAGAGGAGACATGTAAATAGATCATTCCAATTCATAATAAGAGCTATAATAGAAGTGTGAACATATTTCAAAGAAATATTTTCAGCATTTTAGCATTAAGTACGACATTGGCAGTAGGTGTTTCTGGTTACCCTCTCCTAGGTAAAGAAAGATCTTTTCACTCTGAGGGTTTTTTAAAAAAATCATGGATAGATTTGCACTTATTTCAGACATTTTCCTACATCTATTCAGATAATTTTTCTACATTTATGGAGATTATTTTTCTTCTTTTACTTATTACTGTGGATACACAACCATTATCTGTAATGTAATATTTTCTAATATTAAACCAACCTTGCATTTTTAGCATAGAACATAATCATACTTGTATAGACTTATGCAGATTTTCTTTTATTTTTTAATTTTTAAAATTCTGCATTCACTTGCTGAGTTGCATGTTTGTAGGATTTATCTATTGCACCAAAGTTTTTAAATGTATTAGCAAAGAATTTTCATACTATTAATTTATTATCTTTTAATTTATATAGCATCTGTAGTTATGACCTCTTCATTAATACTGTTTGTTATTCCTTCTCTCTTTTTTCTTGATTAATGTTACCAAAAAATTTCAATTTTATCTTTTTAAAAAAATTTTAGTCTTTTAATGACCTTACTTTGGCTTTGCTTAGTTCTAAGTATTTTCTAATTTTGTATTATATGTTTTACTCATTAATTTTGAAACTCTTTGTCTATTGTAAACATTTAAAGCTAAGTTTTCTTCTAAGATATGCTTTAGCTACACCCAAGTTTTAATATGTTGATTTTTCATATGTAATTCTTTTGAAATGTTATATAATAATCTGCTTTCCATTATGATTTCTCTTTTGCCACGAAGTTTTTAAAATGTATTTTAAAAATTTTAATGAGTAGATTTTTATTTTGTTCTTTTGGAAAAGTTGTACTTACTACATTATTACCTGCTGATGTGGTCTATAGAGAATCTTTGAAATTTACTAGACTTGCTCTGTAGCCTAATCCACGATTAATTTTTGTAAATAGCCCTTGTGTGTTCAGCAGGTAGTTGTATGCAAGGTTCCATAATACATCCTTTAAATTAGGCTTGTTATGTGCATTCAAATCTATATCCTTGCTGTTTTTGTTTGCCTAATCTATCAATTACAGAAAGAAGTATGTTAAAATGCATGAACACACACATTTTCTTAACAGATATCTCAATTTTGTATTCATATATTTTGAAGCTATAAGACATAGCTAAGAGTTTAACATTGTTATATGTTCCTGGTGAATTGAAGCTTTTATTATTATGTACTGGCCATTCTGATTTCTAAACTGCATTTTACCTTAAAGTCTATTTTGTATGATACTATGGTTACACTGGCTTTATTTTGGCTGGTATATGCTGGAAAAGAAATGGTTACAAATAGTTAACAGTGGTTAATGCCAGACAATGAGATGAAAGGTCTGAAAGGTAATTGTTATTTCTTTATGCTTTTCAATATTTTCCAAATTTTATTTAATAAGTACATGTTACTTGGCGAATAGGAAAAATTATGTTTAAAATTTTTTAATTTAATAAATAACAGTGTCCAAAGAGGTCCTCCTTTCTGAACAGACTTTAATGCTTTGGGGCCAGATTCCCAAGCAGCTAAAGATGCATAAAACAGAGTTTCTGTGTCCATACAGAGAGCTTTGAGCTCCAAAACTTTTTTTTTTAATTTTTATTTTTTCCATAACCCAGTCTCCCTATCCCTCTCCCACAACCCCCCTCAGTTTGTTTCCTGAGATTAAGTGTCTCTTATGGTTTGTCTCCCTCCCCAGTCCCATCTTGTTTCATTTTTCCTTCCCTATCCCCCACGACTCTCTGCCCTGCCTCTCAAATTCCTTATATCAGAGAGGTCATATGATAATTGTCTCTCTCTGATTGACTTGTTTTGCTCAGTGTAATACCCTCCAGTTCCATCCACATTGTTGCAAATGGCAGGATTTCATTCTTTTTGATGGCTGCATAGTATTCGTGTGTGTGTGTGTGTGTGTACACCACATCTTCTGTATCCATTCATTTGTTAATGGACATCAAGGTTCTTTCCATAGTTTGGCTATTGTGGACATTGCTGCTGTAAACATTCAGGTGCAGGTGCCCCTTCGGATCCCTACATTTGTATCTTTAGAGTAAATACCTAGTAGTGTGATTGCTGGGTTGTAGGGTTAGCTCTGAAACTTTTACGATGAAGAAGGAAAGCCAAATAGAACCATATTCTGTTTTGCCTACTGGGTAGTTTATTATCAAGGATGATGAAATGTGAAGTCTAACCCAACCCTTCCAGGAGAATGAGTTGCTGCCTTCTGGATTTTCATAGCTTTGAAGATGTGAATCCAGCACTCACCACTCTTACCTTGTGGACTTTTGTTTGTTGGGGGCAGGGACCTCTCTTTTTCTGGATGAGTCCATGCTCTAAGCCAGCAAGTTCTATGAGAGGAAGCATGGTTTGCTGGAAGCAGGATCCAGCCACATGGCATAGGCAGATGTAGGGTTGGGTTCCTGAGCTGGACTCAGTGTCTTTGTGACCGAGTGTTACGGCACAAGAAATGTTGGCCAATGGTGCCAAGATAAGCTAGTGTTTACTAAATAGAAACCTCTTCACAAACACTAATCCTTGTAACAATCCCATGATGAAATGTGTTGTCCCTTGCAGGAAATTGTATGGATTGTGTTGCTCCGCCTGTTCCAACCTCTTTTGGTGCTTTCCTGATCTACAGAGGCTGTACAGCTAAAAATGACATTTCCCACATGTTCTTGCAGCTCTAATTTTTGATGCAATTTCAGTTTTATCACTTGCACTCTCATGAGACTTGGATTAGTCATAGGGTTAAATATAGGGAGAGAGATTAGGCATGAAGCATCTATATTGTTAGTAAAGACGACACCAGAGGTTAAGTGGTTCTAGAGGACGGAGGCAGTGTCTGGAAACAGCCTGGAGCCTGGTTAGCTGCTCTTCCAAAGACCTGAGAAGCTACTCATACTTAGTAATAAACTCCTCTTGTTTTAATAAGTTAGAGTGGATTTTGCTGTTTATAGTTGTGCTCTGACAAATACATCCATTATATAGCATAAAAGACTGATAGTTGGAGCTAGGAAGTGATCTGCTCAAGATCACACAACTAATGAGTAACAGAGATGGACGGTGAGTGCAGGTCTTTTGATGCCACCTCAGAGCTCCTTCAGGAGCAGGACAAGCAGCAGACTCAAGGACCAGGCCACAGAGACCCCCAGGACAAATGAGATGGCAGTGAGAAACCACATATGCAGATTCAAGGTCTGAGTTTAATGGTGACACTCTGACAACATTACTAGGTAGAAGCTGCCACCACTCCTCATAGTCCTGGGCTAGAAGTAGGTGATTTTCTACCACCCCAGCCCATTATATACTTTTTCCTGTGGTCCTTTAGGCCTTTCTATTAAGTATACTACTTGCCCTCCTGTATTTCTATGTTAATATTAGGATCCCACACAGTTTAGGTCGCTCATTCACCTGTGTCTACATTGTACTGTGTGCTCCTTTACTGCTCTTCAAAACTTGTTGGGGATGAAGGAAGCAGTAATATACCTATACATTGATAAGCAGATAAGCAAATATTGAATTATGATGATCAGATTATTCTTCTGTCTCTGACCAAACCATCTTAAGCAGATGTCTTGTCCATATTTGCCCATTGTTGTCTCATATGGCTCTCCTTATAATTTGTAATTATTTTATTTAGGGGGTCATGGTTATGTTGGTTTTCTTTTTTCTTTTCCATACTAGGAAATAAGTTTCATGAAATCAAGGTTAGTTTCTATTTTGATCAAGGTTGTATCTGAAACCCCTAACCCAATTCTGCATAAAGTAAGCATTTGAAAATGTGTACCAAGTGAATTAATGAACAAATGAATGAACAAAAAGCAGGGACCATATTTTATTTTTTCAACTTTGTATTTTGGCATCCGGTTCAGAACTGACATATAGAGGGTACAGGCTCATTTTAATAGAAAAAGAAGCTGAAGTAGGTATACATGACCAACATTCATAAACATAAATTTTTCTTTTTTTCTTTTCAGTGTTCAAAAATGGAAACTTTGTGTTCACTGTTCACTCTACCTATACGTGTAGAGCTTGTTGATCAATAAATGAAGATAAATAACAAGAAAACATTTCGTGACTAATTTTAGCAGAGGAGCCAGCATATTGTATATCCTTAATATATTTTCTAAATGAATAATAAAAGAAGGAAGGAATGTTAAATTTCTGGGCCTTGATATTACCTGCAGAAAAGGTACACATCAGTTTTAGGCAATAGGGTAACCGTAGCCAGACTGTATTGCTTGAATGCACTGGGCATCTTTGTACACAGAACAAGATTTCCTAGATGGAGTTTTCTGTGGCTTTTCTCCTTTGGCTGGTTATGGGGAACAAGGGTCTGCAACAACTTTGTCTTTGGGTGTAGCTGGTGGGCCTGAGCAATGTTTTTGGACATCACCCACAGAGCTGAGGAGAGTAGAGAAAAAGGGAATTTGAAAGTGAGAAGAAAAGAAAAAAATGAAATGAGAGAGGCCAGGTGATGAAAACAAGGGAAAGAATGAAAGAGAAAGTGGGAAGAGATCATGACAATGGACAACGCTAGTGACACCTTCCAGGTATTGAATGACTTTTGTAGAGATTCTGTGTTTTGTTCAACATATATATTATCTCTGATCTTCATAACCCAGTCAACAATGCCAGTAACACAGGGAGAGAGAACTCAAGCAGACTCCTCACTGCACCATCTCACGACCCTGAGATTATGACCTAAGCTGAAACCAAGAGTCAGAAGCCCAACTGCCTGAGCCATCCAGGTGTTCCCCTGTCAGTAACATTTATTATTTTTATTGTGCAGATGAACAGACATGTTAATAAGTAACTTGCCCAGTCACATACTGCTAAAAAGTAAAGCCAGGATTTGCTCTCAAGAGTGGCTCAAAGCTATAGTATGTTCACCTGGTGAGCAATGACAGAGATCTACCACCAAGGGTCACATGCCTATTATGGGGCATTTGGATTATAGATTGCTCTAGGGATTGTTAACTTCCTACCCCAGGTGAGATACCTAGATATCAATACTTTAGAGTAGATATCTATTAATCTGTGTGTATACATGCACACATGTGCGCGCACGCGCGCACACACACACACACACACACACACACACACACAGGACCAGAAAAAAAGAAAATAAATATTTGCTAATTTTTTGTGTACACTTTGACCAAAGGCTTCTGGAAAAAATACTTAACAGAAAAAAAGATTTAATGGATGACAAATAGGGTGACATTTTCAAATGCCATAATTCCAGAAGTAAAGTAAAACCTCTGACTCCAGCCTCACCCCCCACATATGGTGAGTAGAGAAAACAAAGCCACATAGACCAAAAAAGCAACAGGAAAAAAACAAATAAAATTGAAGGCCATGTAAATATTTTCTGAATGTCCGTTCCCTAAAGGGTTGAGGTCAGACATATGGTTCTAGTCACCAAACCCTAAACAAAGGACTTGGGCTATTTTATGCCCCGATCATTATTGTTGGTTAAATTAAAGCCCGATCAAAAAGTGTAATGGAATATTAATTTCAGTTACTGTAGCTAATTGAAAACATAGCAGGAGTTGTGACTATGGAAAATGGAGTGAGAACACTCAGATGCACGTCCAAGCCTAGCCTAACTCTTTTCAAGTTGGGCAGTGGCATATTTTTAAGAAATGGCCCTTATCCCTAGAGTCTATACTTAAGCGCATCAGGACAAATACTTGGCTTGGGAATAAAGACAAGCAACGAACTCTTAGCTATCAGCAGACTTCAAAAATTCGAGTTCAATTTGAAAACTGTCGGTTGTTAATTTGTTCACATGGAAGACAATGCAAAAATATGTAATCCTTGCCAAACCAAGGACTGTATGGTTTTCTTCTGGCTGTCCCCAGTTTGAAGCCTACATCCCAGCATCTAGAAGATGCTCAGCAATAATTGTTGGGTGAATGTGTGTATGACTGTTGATGGCCTTTGTTTATTCTAACAAATGAGAGAGCTCTCTTTCTTAGACAACTGACCCTTTTCCGAATTGAAAGTACAGACCAACAAGATTTGGGAGAGAGAAGACAGCTCTCCTTTAGCTTGCTATACAAATCTGAAAGATGCAGAATATGAGCAGGAGTTTTTGTCTGTTTTGTTCATTGCTATATTTCCTGTGCCTACAACAGTACTTGGCACATGTGAGATACCAATAAATATTTGTGAAATTAATGAATAAATGCTTAACATGGAGTTGGAAGGAGAGAATGAGTTAAGCAAAGGAGACAAAGTGGAGAATTCAGAACTTCACAATGTATTGCCTTTTATTTTTTTAGAGATGGGGTGGCAGGGAGTGGCATAGGGAGAAGGAGATAGAGAATCTTAAGCAGGCTCCACAACCAGCCTAATGGGGGGCTCCATCCTATGACCCTGAGATCATGACCGGAGCCAAAATCAAGTTAGACGCTTAACTGACTGAGCCCCCAGGTGCCCCCACCTAGTATATTTTATGTCTCTACTGAGTTACCAGTTTTCAAACATCAAGCATACTCTTATTTGATATAAATACAAGAATCCCCTCCTCAAATCAGTATAATCTGCCTTGTGGGATTAATCAGGTTTCTTTTTATGAACATGAGAGACTGGAGTAATGCTTTTAAAGCCATGAGTCCCAGCAACTTAGTTAAAGTTGCTCTGCAATCACTTAAGATGCAGAGGGGACATATTAGGGCGATGCCAGTCATTTTCACGTTACAGGAGAATGGTATGTCCTTAAGGAGAATTTGTATTAGGCTTCTGGGCTTTGTACTCTCAACCTCCATTACCTACTTATACTTGTTGATTTTTCCTAGAAGAGGCTACTTCTACTCATTTTTCTTAAAGCAAAGATACTTTACTGATATATCAAAGGCCAATGACACAGAGAATATACACGAGAGGCCATGTTTAAGTAGCACTGAGAGATATGTTCTTATGAAGAATGCTCCTCGGATATGTGCTTAATCTACACTTGACAACATAATGGAGGGAAGCAGTAGCAAAAAAACAAGCTGGGTGCACTTTAGCAGGAGTAATTTGTATGGGGTAGAAAAAAGTGTCATCAGTATTCAGTCGTTACCCTATATGGCATCTGATTTTTCTTTATAAAGTGACTGTGTGTGGTATTCTGTGTATGTGGGTGGCATTATTTTGGCTTTTTCAGGCAAGTATATATATGGTGTTTGTTTGTCTTCTCCCTTTGTTATATGCTTAACCATCAATTTAAAGGGGGAAAAAGACTGTTGAAACAACATTTATTTTCATTTAGACAAGTACCACATTTTTCTGAATCAATTTTGAATTCAGTTCTAGTGATGGAAAATTGGTAAAATTTTGCATAGAACCATAAATTTGAAAAATTATCGCAAAGTTTAGTGTTCCTCTATTGTCTCATGATCATACACCACAGCCAAGGTCACACACTTTTGAACACATCTCTTTTGAATTGAATTCCCAGAACTATGTTTCAAAGATGTAGGCAACAATTTTCACATAGTAAGGAAATGTTCAGTGGGCTTTTGCATTTTGTTCCACCTAAAAACTATTTGAATGTGACTCTTTTGCCTCACTGAGTGAAGCTTTCGGGTGTTGGTAGACACAATGGGGCTCTCTTTAAAAACCAAGCGGAGGGGAGAAGTCATAAGAGGGCAAGCAATAAAGCCAAGGGGAACATGGTTTATGAATGCAAAACTTACAGTAGAACAGTAGATAGGAAAAAAGTTGACAATGCAAGTTAAAGCTGGCCCCAGGCAGCAATAACTTACTGAAGTGGCATTTATTTGGCTGATAACCCAGGGTCTTATGAACTTGCTAGTACAACAAAGGTAATCTTTATGGAAGAATGAATTACGATAGCAGTTTGCAGTAACATTATTTGATCTTTCCCTTATGTAGAATGACCTTGTGAGCTCCCCCAAAGCTCCAAGTTTCAACTTTTTGCTGTGACTTAGCAGATGAAATAAGTATCCTTCTACATATCCCCAAAGATTTTTCCAATATGTTTGCAGTCTGTTCTACTGGCAGTAGAACAAGTGATAAGTGTTTAATGTGATATTTGATCTCATAGGGTAACTGAATTGAAAGTAGATTGAGTAGGGTTTTTCTGTTCTGAGAAGTAAAATGACTTGTTCAAGGTCTTACAGCTAGGTGACCTGTTTTAGATGCCATGTCATTAGCTGTTATTTGGGAGCTATTTAAACAGGCTCAGAACAATAATTCTGAAGATAGAAGAGGATTATAAAAAAGATTATAATGCTTTCTGGAGAACCATGGATGTCATGAGAGCAAGAATAATACTGAATTATTTGTAAAGACTAGTTTTTTTGGGCGCCTGGGTGGCTCAGTTGGTTAAGCGACTGCCTTCGGCTCAGGTCATGATCCCGGAGACCCCGGGATTGAGACTCGGGATCGAGCCCCACATCAGGCTCCCTGCTCGATGGGAAGCCTGCTTCTCCCTCTCTCACTCCCCCTGCTTGTGTTCCCTCTCTGGCTGTGTTTCCCTCTGTCAAATAAATAAATGAAAATCTTACAAAATAAAGACTAGTTTTTCTTTCTTTTTTTCTTCTCTTAGTAGAAATGATATTAATGGGCATTAAATAATTTTGCAGCTGAAGGTTGAAATTTACTCTCAATATCCCATGTCTTCTATTCATATAGTTTCAAGAGATTTCTCTTGGGCACTGGACCCATATTTCCCATTGCCTTGTGGAAATCTTTCAGTCTGCACTGTAGACACCACAACCTCAGCACACTCTAAGCTGAACTGATTATCTCTCTTCTAAAATCAGCTCTTTGGCCTATATTTTTGACTCTGCTTAGTAACTGCACTATATATCTGGTCTCCCATGTCAAAAATTTGGGAAGATTTTAAAGATTTTTAACTCTTTCACCCTTGCTACTTGGACAATTGTTATGAAATTCTCTTGATTTTGTTTCTTTTTTTTTTTTAAAGATTTTATTTATTTATTTGACAGAGAGAGAGATCACAAGTAGGCAGAGAGAGAGAGGAGGAGGAAACAGGCTCCCCACTGAGCAGAGAGCCCGACGCGGGCCTCGATCCCACGACCCTGAGACCATGACCTGAGCCGAAGGCAGAGGCTTTAACCCACTGAGTCACCCAGGCGCCCTTGATTTTGTTTCTTAATCAATTCTCAAGCCTGTCCTTTCCTTTGCCTGCTTACTGCTGTTCCTATAGTTTAGTTAATCATCATTTCTTAATCCTGGCTGATTACTATCAGTCATGAAAGTTGTTATTGGGAAATTATAAATATCGCAATATGACAGTTTCTGGAACCATCTCTCTGATGATATGACATGTTGGTCAGATGACAAGGAGCCACTCTGGGATGATCTTGAGGGTAGAGAAGTTCCAGGAAGGGAGATAACAACACACAAAAGCCACAAGGAGAAAGGAAGCTTGGTGTATTTGAGGAGTAGAAATAAGACCAGAGTGTCCAAATCATGGTGAGACAGGGAAGGATATAGGTGTATGAGGTATAAAGAGTCTTAGGCCATGGAAAGGAGTTTGGATTTATTATAAGTGTCATGACAATTTATTGGCCATGGAGAGGGAAGAAGCATCCATGGCTCTGGGACATTAGTGACAATATTTACCAAAATGAGGAAATTGAGAAGAAGGGCAGTTTGATGGGCAAAGAGGATTTTAGTTTGAGGAATTAACCAATGGCTCTGAAAATTAGAAATGTGAGTTTATGGACTGAGGAATTGGTTGCTTAAAGATCAGAGTTGATGATCTCATTTTGATGAAATTACCAAAGAAGACATAGAGTGAAGACAGATCGCAAAAGAGAGGGAACCAAAGAAGGCCAAGACAAAGCCTTAGCGAAGTGGAAATGGTGATGGAGAGAGAGGCTTCAAAGGAAATCTGTGAGGATAAAGGAGAGCTGGCCATGTTCTCAGCCAGAGGGATGGGGCCACTGGCAGAAGAGATAAAAAATACTGTTATAAGTTGTGGTGGACTCTGGATTAAGGTAAGTTAGGACCAGCTCACAACATATAGGCCTTAAAGAAAGATGATTCATCAAGATGGGCCTGCCTGGTCAGGGTGTAAGTGGAGAGAACTCAAACCAGCTGCATGTGCTGGGCCCAGTTAGGCCAGCCAAGCAGGCCAAGGCCCAGGTCTGTTTTGGTCAAAGCCCAGTGCAAGGAGCTCATGCTGACTGACCTTCCTCACTGAAGTAGGCCATAAGGTCATGTCTTGTGAGAGAGGTTAAGTTGAAGGAAGTCAAGGGGTGGGCCTTTGAGGATGAATGTTGAAAACAGCCACTGTGGTTCTCTATAATGATTAGTCAACAAGGGATGTATAAAACCATTTCTGAGGATCAGCAAGAGCTCAGCTGAGGTTAGAAAGCATTGCTTTATGGTGGCCCAGTTTCCATGGTTTCCTTTCTCATGCAGCCTGGGAGAGGGAGCGGAGAAAACCAATTATTGTCTAGAATATGTCTAGGGTAAAAAGTAGTAGTTTGATGTTAGAGGCCACTATATATTTTTCCCCCAGTGGCACAGTATCATTTTGAATTTTGTAGAAAAAAATGGAAAAATTATGGAGCAAATTGAAATTTGTTATTTTTCTATATTAAAGAAATTATATGTGATTCAGACCAATTTCAAAAATCTGCAATAAGTAGAACCAAGGAGTTATTTAACTCTGATTTTAAAAGAAAATTGAAAATGTTAGACCACTTGTTATAGTGATTTGGGCTCTTATCTAGAAAGCATGTGCTTTGGAGACCAAGAATGTACAAATAAATAGTAATGGTATAACGCAAATTTCAAATTTTTTGAGTGACACATTAACAATGTGAAGTTTTCCACTGACTGATACTTTAATGTCACACCCCCCAACAAACCTATAATTAAAGTTATTTCGGCATTTTCATCTCAAATCCCTGCTTTTGGGGGGTGGGCGGGTTATAATTTCACTTTTAAAATGAGCTTCCAGATACAATTTGACATAAAACACAAAGTCTTATCCTAGCAACAATTTCCCCTCCACCTTTCCATCATGAAGTATGGGAATAGGTGTCCTGTCGGTTTTAAAAGTTATAAAGGTTTTTAAAAAAGGGAAACTGAACCTTTGTTTGTTTGTTTGTATTTGTTGACCAGAGTATACCCATGGAGATTAAAACTTGGCAACAGTATAATCTATGCAAACATCAAAGGTCATTATAGCAGATAGCAGTTCTGGGAGAAGGCAGTAGCCCCACTTATTATGCTTGTCTTCTTTCAATAAGAACATTAATTAATTCATATTTTTCCTGGGAGAGAAGTAATACTTGCCCAGTCATTATTTCCAGGAAAAGAATTTAGGCCTATGGCTACACATTTTAAATAGCATATGAATAAGTTAGAGCAAATGCATTAAAATAGAAACAAACAAAACTCAAGGCAATCGAAGGAGAATCATCTCTCTTTTTGTACGTTGTTCCTTTCTACAAATCTCTTAAGCACAGAGGTTTAAAATAAAATTCTAAAGATTTCCTTTTCTACTCATTTATTTTATATATATCTGTATGTATTTATCTTACATACACATATACATATGTACATATACACATATATGCCATGTATATGTATTTATAGATGCAGTTTGTGTGTGTGTGTGTGTATGTGTGTGTATTGTATATTACATATGCATTTATAAATCTCTTGGGATAACTCTCTTGAGGAATCATCTCTTGGGCCTTTCCCCCCCTTAAATATGAATTCTGACCTAGGAGTGGGAAGCCTTAGATACTTCTGAAACAGGGAGTTAAATTCTTCACTGGAATTCAGAAAGTAAAAGGAAAGTGCTTGGGAAGAAATATTATGCTGAGGTGGGGGGTCATAGAGAGGGCATTCAATTCTCTTAGGAAGGTCATGGGGGCAGTGGGAGGGGTCATGGGCCGAGGATCCCTTGAAGAATGCCATCCTTTAAGTAGATTTTAGGCATATTACTGGTTGGGAAGCATCAATATGGTCTTTCTTGCACAAACAATTCTAGGAAATGCCTCCCAAGACATTTTATAGCCCAGGGTGGGAGTGAGGAGAAGGGTTGAAAACTCAAACAACCATCATTTATTTCCATTAGCATAAGTACTGAGTCACACACAAAAATCCTTTCTAAAACTCTTGGTGCAAAGACTACTTTTCCTCAAGAGACACATTTTCCTTATCAACCTCTTCCCTGCTCTCCTCCCCAAACAAGTACAACTTAATTTCCACAGAAATGAGTCCAAGCTTCACATACTTCTAGAGGTTTTACAGCTCCCTCCTCAAATTTTAAAATTCTCTGGTGTTAAAAAGAAATTCTCTAGCGTCAACCTCACATATATAAACATGAAAGAAAGGAGCAACAGTAGGGACTAGCACTGAGCAGAACATAGTGTTACTTAATGCAGGTCTTGATAAACCTTTATGGCAAATTAGAGGTTTTCCATTTCCCCAGTCGGCTGGCTATAAGATGTTGGGAGGGTTTTTTTTTTTCTTTAACACAAGGCTCTTAAGAATTTGTAGCTATGTATTTTTAATACTGTCAATAAACAGCTTCCTCAAGACTCAGAGGGGCGATAATGGAAGCTGTTAACAAAGTGTGAAAAGCAACGGGCTAGCAAAGGTTAATCACATGGCTGCCCACTAATGACCTCTACAGCCCTTAGTTTAAACCCAACAGCACTTGTAAAGACCAATCACGTGAATAATTTCCTGTCTGAGGTAGCCTTTATGGTTAAGAATAAAAGCAGGGCTGATTGTGAATAGAAAGCCCCCGGCAGGGGAGGTGGTTATTATTTTTAAGCTGATCTAAACACCTGGGTTTCCCACTGGACCCTATTAAACTTCCTCCATTATGTCTAAATATTTCAATCATTTCTACAGCAGTTGTGAATTCGTGCATTACTAAGGTAGGCAAGGACTAGGAGAGGAGCAGTTTGATGAATGGCAAAGAACCCCTTCCTCAAGGTGATGACCATCAGGTAGGGAGAATCCCAGGCTTTGGGAAGGAATTTGGAGGGGTCATCCCTCCCTCTGTAGTTCCCCAGCCTCACCCTGCCTCAAGGAAGACCACACGTAAAGCCATTCAGATGAAGAAAATTTTACTATTTTAAAGGCCTGTAGATGGGGAGATTCCTTGGCGTGCCCTGGTAACCCACTTCAATGTTTTACAGCCCTCACCATCAGCCAATCGTTTTTCCCATATAAAGAACTTCAGTAATTTCTACTGTGGTTAGAGCCATTTCCCCCGCCCTGGCTTTGGATGGCTATATTTTGCTGATCTTTCTACATTTTATTATCAATTTGGTTAAACATTACTCCTCTCCCAATAAAATTGCTGTCTTTGAAGACTTTCTATTCTACCTCCAGCTTATCTGAGCATATTTAAGTTAGGAAACTTGACAAAGGCTTTTATCTAGTAACAATGATTTTTTTTTTTTAGGTTTATGGCAAGGACAAGATTTATAAGCAGTAATAGGGCTTCAAGATTCCAATTTGGTACCTAGAATTTGGGTGACAAGTCCACACTCAATGCTTCCTCTCTTGCCACTCCTTGTTTGTATCAGCTCATATCTCATTATATTGTTTGTATAAATATCTCTTTTCTGAATTGTATTTTAAGACTCCATAAAGGACAATATGTAGTAGAGGAATAAGAATGAGATACACAGCAAGATCTAAGTTCAAATTTCACCTCTGTTACTACTTATGAGAGCTTGGATAAGTTACCAACCACAATTAGACTCAATTTTTTGAAAGCAATACCTACTTCTTAGAGTTGCTGTAAGGAAAAAATTAAGTATGTGTAGTCTCAGTGGGGACTCTCTGTGTTAGACTTTGTACCTTTCTTCTTTATTAGCAACCCCAAATCCAGTATGATACTCTGTCCTTGAAAAAGATCCACATGAAGTATTCAAATTTAGTGTATTCTGGAGATTATTTGATACCAAGTAGCAGACATATAACTTGAACTAATTTAGGGAAGAGGTGATTTATTGTTTCATTTAACCAATCAGGAGGAAATGCTGTAACAGCAGTTAGGCCTCTGAGAAGCCTAGAAACAGGGGCTCTCTGGGTGGTCACCAGGACAATCATCTTCTCTATTCCTCTTCCCAATTCACAGCTTTATTTCTCAGACCAACTTCTGTTTGGCTTGAAACATGGCCACCTAGTGCTCTTAGGCCTGCATCTCTCAACTTTGACACTACAGAAAGAATCAAAACTCCCTGATCGCTAGTTAGAAAATCATGGGGCTAGGATTCACATTGGCCTAGATGGATCATGTATTCATTCCCAAACCTATCAATTGAGACTGGGATTTAGGAGAAGGAATTGTAAGTGCCACTTTCTATTGAACTCACATGGTTGAAAGTGTGGTAGGGTTAGCAACCCCAAAGAAGAGAGGCTGTTTTCCAGAAGAAAAGAAAGTGATGGGCAGCAGAACAATAAATATTTAGTTTACTAGAAATCCCACGGGACCCCTCATCACCTATGACTTTACTGCCACAAAGTTGCTATATATACCTACATAGTGAGATGACCTTGGCAAAAGATTTAGAACAGGGTATTTTTAATGCTTTCTCTTGATTGGACATTGCTAATGACAATGATGGTGAAGATGATGATGATAAGAGCAAGCAGATGCTTGACATTTGTACAATGCTCTGACAATCTGTCCATTTCTGAATCATTCTAGAGCTACTCTACCTGGTCTACAGCCCTTGTGGCATCACTACAACAATCATATTTTTCCAGTAAAAACATTGGGACAAAAATGATGGTTCTTTTTTCCCTTCTTTGTGCTTCTCTGAGCTTTTCAAATTTACTGCAATGAACATGGATTATTTCCATAATTAAACAAGCATTGTTAAAAATAAATGAGACTTGTAGTCTTACGCGTGAGTCCTTCAAGCTCATTCGCACCTCCACGCCTTTCCACATGCTTCTTTCCATGTGCCCAGATGCTCCTCTCTCATGGATGTTTGCTTCTCGTTTCTTGGATTTCAGCTAAAATGTTATCTACATAGAGGAGCCACAACCAAAGGCAGGTTTTGTGGGTCCTGGAGCCTATATGCTTTTGGGGGTTCTCTTTAAGGAAGAGAATACAAAACAATGAACAGAAATTTATACTCAAAAGTGAATATTTACTTAAAATAAAAAATATTTCACAAATAATAAATTTAGAAAGTTAGCTAGTATATAAACACTTCTTTAATAGTTTTTCCCTGCATTCTCTTAACATATCTTTTTTTTTTTTAAAATTGAGATGTAATTGGAGGCTTAGTTAAGCATTCAACTTTTGATCTCAGCTCAAGATCTTGATCTCAGAGTTGTTGAGTACGAGTCCTACATTGGGGACTACTTAAAATAAACAAAGAAATGAACAAACAAATGAATAATTGATGTGGTGATCTATCTTTTGATTGCCTTTTCATGTGACTACGATATTGTAATATTTTCCACAGTGAGACTAGAAAGATAATTTAGGTTTCCCCTGGCATAATAATAAAAAATTGTTTTAATTGCGACAGTTTGGAAAAGTTTATTTCAGCTTCACAATCTTTTTTTATTAGTGCTGCTATGCAAATTTTTAGTACTATTATTTTTGCACAGAGCAAAAGCTCTGTCTTCCTCCCTGCATTTCAGACCAGTTTCTCCCCCACTACCTGTCTACTTCTGGTCCTGGTCAATAGAGAACACAGTCATATAGGAGAAACCTTCTAAGCATGTAACCTGTATCATTCTGCTATATGAACTGCTAGAAAGACTGGGAGGAGTGTTCTTGGAGACCTTTCCTACATTGGGATGCTAGCAGTAACTTAATTATACTTTGTAATATGTCCCACCAAACCCAAATGAAATGTACTTCCATCTCAATTTTCCCCTAACTCGATCCCTCCAAATCCAGAGCTCATAAGGGGAAATAAAACACGACTATAAAGAAGATAGTCTTAACTGACTACAATGAAAATATCTTACATTTGCAAACTTTACAGAAACATATAGCCATATGAACACACTGTAGGGCTCCTCCTAACTACAGAGCCTTGAAAGGAGCTCATGCAAATGAGAGACTTTAAGCTTAAACTTCATTAGTTTTAAGGTAAATCCATTTTCACACACAATCCAAAAGCAGGTTCCTATGCCCCATAATTTACTGTTCTTTTTCCTTTTAGCTCCAAGCTTGTTTTAAAATTAACTACTAATCATGGGGCACCTGGGTGGCTCAGTTGGTTGAGTGACTGCCTTCGGCTCAGGTCATGATCCCGGAGATCCTGCTTCTCCCTCTCTCACTCCCCCTGCTTGTGTTCCCTCTCTGGCCGTGTTTCCGTCTGTCAAAGACATAAAATCTTTAAAAAAAAATAAAATTAACTCCTAATCAGTATACCTGCGTGTTAATACCTGTCTCTCACACTAGGACTGTGTGCTCCATGAGAGTGGGACTACATGTGCATTCACACCACTGGATACCAAGACCCATCCTTGTGCATGCACATGCTCAGCACTCGGTAAGCCTTACTTTAAACAACAAAAAGAAAAATGCGTAGACTCAAGGGACAACAGGATTGAATACTGACATTGGTTTCCATCATTACACTTCCTCCCCAGCTGCCCAAGGCCCAGGCCCTAATTTAGTCACCTCTCTCTGACTCACCTTCTCCAGGCTGATTCCTGGTTCTAATCCTACAACAATCTGAGACCCATGATTAAAATTTATTTGTCTTTTCCAATTTCATTTTCCCTAAGGTCAAGTTGGACCAAGAGGGGACCAAAAAGCTCATCTGATAAATTATTCTGTGTTAATAATAATAAATTTTTATGATTTATAAGGCACATTCCCATGGATGATGCTAATATGCTAATGAGAAAAGGCTAGTGCAAGATATACATTTTACGAGGATTTTCTGAAGATGCCACATCTAGCCCACATTGACTCCCACCACAAATACACACAAATAGACATAAACTTAACAATGGCAAGAATTTTAAGTTAGCATGGAAAAAGGCAAAGATTTATGGGAAAAAAATTATTGAGAGGGCAGGATCTTCTGGTTCTTCCTGGAAGTCACACTTTGTGGAAAGCCAGCAACTTGGTCTTGTCTTGGCCCCTGCTTTAATCTCCTGATTTGGAGACAGTTTATGTTGGTTCTCCTTGGTTTGGATTTAGGATTTTGTGACATTATATTAGGGATGCACAATTTGGCAAAAGATGAAGATAACTTAATTTTTAAAATTACTTCCACACTGTATCACTTCTTTTCATTTTGGCCTTATAGGGCCAATAAAATGAGTGAGTTTTGAATGTTTGCTTGAAGTGTATAACAGAAGCACCAGATCTGCGTAAGTCCACGCTACAGACTGAGTGGGAGGGAATGCCGGAATGAAGGTCTAGACCCAAGCACGCTGCTCTTTCCCTGAATCATGTTACCTTTGTATTTATGTCTCCATTAGGTATTTGAGGACTGACTTGTAGCAGAACATTATATACTCACTTACCCAGTTCCGTAAGCATTTGTTAGTGGGTACTAGGAAGTCGTGTCTGTGTTAGGCACAGGGGATTCTGAGATGAATAAGACAGAGCCCTGCCATCAAGTTTCTTATAATCTAGTCAAAGAGACATGTAAATAAATAGATTATAAAATGATGCCTAATAAGTATAATAGAATATTGAAACAGAGGTGGTCTGGGAGAGAGATTAATGAACTTAGGCAGGGTTGAGGGAGTGAGGAAAGCCTCTAATGAGGAACTGACCTATGAACTTTATATCTGGCAGGGTTGCCAAGCACACTGGATGAGACTCGTTTTCCCACATTTTAGTAATAAGGTGATCCATATGGCAGTAGTTCCTCACTAATGATATGAGCCAGCATGTAATGAGAAACCTCTATTTCAGACACTGTTAGGGTTTGACACTTATAATCTCATTAAATCCTCACAGCTCTTTGAGGATTAGTACTCTTCATTTTGGAGATGAAGAATGTGAAGCTTAGGGAGTGAAACTGGCCCAGGGTCTTACAGCTGCTGATGAGGCAGAAGCAGGGTTCTAACTCAGGTGGGTCTCACTCTGCGGCCCACGCTCTGCACCAGACAGCACACTAGTGAAGAGAAGCCTCCGCTACTGCCCTTGGCACTTGAGACTTTTCACAGTGCTCCTCTTTCTACTCTTTGTAACCTCTTCAGGTTCCTGGAGGTAAGCACGAGCCCCTGGAAGAGTGTTATTATTCCATGCAAAGACAGAGAAAATGTCACATACTCAGTAAGAGATAGAGCTGGGCCAGTCTGCAGACTGACTTCTAGTTTAGTGCTCTATTCACTACATAATGAATGGAATCTGCCACAGGCATAGAAGTTACTGCTACTTTTCCCATGCACCGCTCCTCCCTTCCCCTATCCCATCTACCAACCGCCAAGTTTCCTATGCTTGATAGTAAAAATCCAAAGAAAAATTCTCTGCACAGCTGGGGAGGAATGGAGGATGAGCCTTTTCTTTCCTGTGCTTGGGGGATGGGAAGAACCTACCTTATACTCGTTCTCATAAATGATCCCAATGAAAGGAAGAAGGTAGCTTATGATGCTCTCCACTGACCTGTCGCTGCAGAAAAATAGTTGGTTTTAAGTTTTAAAGGAGCAATCAGAGCTGTGTCCCACATGGGAGACCTCTCAGGTTTACATCTGGGTGGAACTGATAATGGTAAATATTATGGGATCCCAGTCCACCTCAGCTTATTATCAATGTATTTGGATGGTCTGTGGTTAAAAATTGTCCTTACCATGTAGGTTGAAAGAGTCACAATAACCCTTCGCTAACAAGGTGAACCTTGCTCCTACGTCCAGGGCAGTGTCTTTAAGGGTTTTTGTTAGGCAAAACTACCTAGTTTTTGTGAAGCTAGCCACTTTCCAGGGCCAAAGTCTTGCTTATTCTACCTAGGAATTCCAAATCAAACCTTTATCAAGAACCAACAAAACTTTATTTTATGTGATTTGGCTTTCAGTGATTAAATCTTATTATTTTGAAAAAGATTACTATATTCTTTCCTTGAGAATTTGATAGCCATTACTTAATTAGTTTTGCCTCAAGGAATGTGCAGAACACATGTCGGGGAGGCCCAAACTTAATTTGCCTTTCATGTTCATCTGAGGTTAGGGTGGAAGCATTTCAGATAGGAAAAATATATGGGAAACCTTGAAAGGAACTGCATCTTTTCAGAAAGGCAAATTAAAGCACAAATAAATTCAAGATATCTAATATGTTACAAGTGCTCAAGGAGATACGAAAAAGTAGGTATTGTACTAATAATGAGAAAAGCTTTATAGATGATGAATAGTTTTACATATGTCAGTAATTTGATAGCTTCCTCCCATCTTCACTTCTGATGTCACCCCTGAAGAAAGTTTTCTAGTCTCTTGATCCCTTTTCTTCCACCTGGACTGAGGGCTGGGAATTACTATCCAATAATTTCCAATAACTTCACACCTAGCACAGTTGTACCTAATATGAGCAGATACCAGGTAAATATTTGTGGCAATAAGCAAATTTTGGATCTTAATTCTTATGTGAAACCCTGTTATTGACAGATTTGGAGAATACTTTTTGATAAAGGCCTTTTTTAAAATAGTAAGCTTGGGCAGGCCAAATGCTCTCTCTATCACATGGAGTATCACACTGTGTATCCGTTTAAGTTACTGCTCAGAGACATTCTGCTGTAACATTTGTTCAATTTTGTTTCATCCAGCATGTACTAGATTCTGACCACAGGATCATCCTGAGGAACCTCGAAGTAATATCATATTTGAGGAAATTCTGCTTTAAAACTTAAATAAAAATATGAGATGTCACAAGGCATAACTAATGTTGGATGAGTGCTATACTCTCTATGATACCTGTAAAGTAGAAGGATTCATACGGAATGGTCTGCAAAATCTTCTCTGTTGCTTGACAGACAGATTAAATCTGGCTCCGTGGGAGGTGAAGGGGCACCATGGTTTCATCTTTTTTCTTCTGGCATGGGACGGGACACTCTCCCATTGATAGTAGTGTCTCACTCTGCAATGGGGGCTTGAGTTTGGGGAAAGGAGTTTTGGGTAGGCTAAATAAATGCCCTTTACCCCATTTTCCACTGAGATTCTGAACTCTCATCTCACATAGGCACCTTGAAAAATAGTGGGACTTCAAAGGCAAGTGAATTGTCAAAACTTGCAGGGACTCCATAACTGAAAATTTACTTTTATTCTTTTAGACTCTTTTGGGATTACTTAGCTGAACTGAGGAGCTTCTGTGGAAGATGCGAATTTGGGGGGATTCACTTCTTTGGGGATTTTATTTGTGGGAGCAGGAGAGGAATAGAAATCTCTTTGTGTACCACTTGGTGCAAAATGTATTATCAGCCTTGTCTGGTTCTACCTACAGAATCACAGAATTTTGGAACCAGAGGACATCTCTGAAACTGCATTGATTCAGCTCTCTCATTTCATAAATGAAAACATTGAGGCCAGAGAGAGCAAGTTATTTCCTCAAGGCCGCACTGAGTCAGGACCGGGGCTGAGGGTTCCTGCCTTCCAGGTTGAAGTCTCTTCCTTATTTCTGTCAGGGAGAAACTCACCCCAAATCTGGCCTCATTCTGCACTGGGAAGCAAAGCTTTACCCATCTACCCAGGAGAGACTGGAGGAGTGATGGGAACAGTCTCTGAACTTTGCTACTTACACAGGTTACCACAAGTGCAGGCAATTTCCATGTGCACGATTAACAAAGTTGTCCCATCTTTTTTTTTTTTTTTTTTTTTCTTTCATCTTTTACCCAAGGCTTGCTGTTTTAAAATTGGCATATTTTCCCTGGGACTGATGGGTATATCTTATGTCCCTGGCTCGAGTTCCTTTTGAACTCTGGTTTCTTTCTTTGTTTGTTTTTTAAAGCGAAGGGAAGAAGATGACTTATTTTTCCTTTTTGTTTGAGTACAGTGTTATGTTAGTTTTGGATGTACCTTAGTGATTTGACACATTTATACACTGTGCTCTGTTCACAAGTATAGCTACCATCTGTCCTGTTATGATATTGACTGTATTCCTTATGCTGTGTCTTTCATGCTAGTGACTTAATCATTCCGTAACTGGAAGCCTGTAACTCTCTCTCCTTTCACCCATTTTGCCCAAGCCCCCACCTCCCTTCCCTCTGGCAACTATCAGTTTGTTCTCTGTATTTACAATTCAGATTCAGCTTTTTGTTTGTTCTTTTTTAAGATTACATTTATGAGTGGAATCATACATTTTCTTTTTTTGTCTGACTTATTTCACTTAGCATGATACCTTCTAGGTGCATCCCTATTGTCTCAAATGGCACGATCTCACTCTTTATTTGGCTATCTAATATTCTATTGTGTATACATACCACATATTCCTTATCCATTCAGCTAAGAATGAACACTTAAGGCATATGGTATTTCTATTTTTAATTTTTTGAAGAATCTATAAACCATTTTCCATAATGGCTGTACCATTTTCCATTCCCACCAACAGTGCATGAGAATTCCTTTTTCTCCACATCCTTGCCAACACTTGTTTTCATCTTCTTGATTTTACCATTCTGACAGGTGTGAGGGATACCTCTTTTGGTTTTGATGAGCATTTCTCTGATGATTAGTGATGCTGAGTATTTTTTCATGTGTCTGTTGGCCATCTGGATGTCTTCTTGGAAAAAAATGTTTATTTAGGTCCTCCTAAATTTTTTTTTAAAAGATTTATTTGAGACACACACACACACACACACACAAAGAGACTGAGCAAGTGTGCACACACAAGTTGGGGGAGGGTCAGAGGGAAAGAATCTCAAGCAGACTCCCTGCTGAGCATGGAGCCCCGATGGGGAGTTTGATCTCAGGACCCTGAGATCATGATCTGAGCTGAAACCAAGAATCGGATGTTCAACTAACTGAGCCACCCAGGCAACCCACCTCTGCCCATTTTTGAATTGGATTGTTTGTTTTGGGGGGATTGAGTTATATGAATTCTTTATATATTTTGGATATTAACCCCCTATTAGATATATCAGTTGCAAGTGTCTTCTCCCATTCAGTAGACTTTTTGTTTTGTTGATTGTTTCCTTTGTTGTGCAAAAGTTTTTTATTATGATGTTATCTCAATAGTTTATTTTTGCTTTTATTTCCCTTGCCTTAAGAGATGTATTCAGAAAAAATATTAATCTGCCCAATATCAGAGAAATTACTCTCCGTGTTTTCTTCTAGGATTTTTATGGTTTCATGTCTCACATTTAGGTCTTTGGACCATTTTCTTATACCATACAGAAAAGTAGGCTCAAAATGGATTAATTTCATTCTTTTATATGTAGCTGTCCAGTTTTCCCAGCACCATTTATTGAAAAGACTGTCTTTCCCCCATTGTATGTTCTTGCCTCCTTTATCACAGATTACTTGGTCATATATATGTAGGTTTATTTCTGGGATCTCTGTCCTGTTCCTGATCTATGTGTCCATTTTTGTGCCAGTACCACACTGCTCTGATTACTACAGCTTTGTAGTATTATCTTGTAATCGGAAATTGTGATACCTTCAGCCCTGTTCTTTCTCAAGATTGCTTTGGCTATTTAGCATATGTTGGGATTCCATACAAATGGAACCCTGCTTATTTGTTGTAGGTTTGTGAAAAATGCTATTGATATTTTGACAGGGATTTCACTGAATCTGCAGATTGCTTTGGGTAATGTGGACATTTTGAAAATATTAATTCTTCCAATCCATGAGCATGGAGTATCTTTCCACTTCTTTGTGTTGTCTTCAATTTCTTTCATCAGTGTTTCACAGTTTTCAGAGTACAGTGCTTTCACCTCTTTGGTTAAGTTTATTTCTAGGTATTTTATTCATTCTGGCACAATTGTAAATTTAATTGTAAATGGTGGTTTTTTTTTTAATTTCTCTTTCTGTAACTTCATTGTTAATGTATAGAAACACTTCAACTAACTCTGTTTTTGACCCCAAGCTGTATGCTTTCTTTCTAAAAAGAGTAACTGCCACCATGGTTCAAACCACCCAATTGCCCAAATTGCTCTTTGAAAATATAAATGTGGTGACACATTTTATGTTCCTGCTCCTACTCTTGAACTCTTGCCTCCCTTTCTGTGATTCATTTATATTTTCAGGCTCTATAAAGAGTGAGTTAGTTAATTTTCATGTCTTATTAATTTGCAAATTTTGCTTTCTTGTCATTACTAAATTGTCTTTGTATTAATGGTTGATTCATGTTGAGAAAAAGATGCTTGCCTTTCAAATAGATTTTATTTACATTTTGTCAGATAACTGATATATTTGGAGCCTTTTGTTTTTTTCTAGAAAGTTTCAAAAACTTGTTTCCAATTCTCCAAATTTCTGCTTAGGTTGATGGGTAGAATATATTTTCAGTGAAAGAGTGAAGTGTTTCTAAGAGTCTAAAGAGAGAGCCTTACAAACGTTTTCCCATTTTTCAATATGAATTATTTCCTTTTGACTTTTTTAAAACAAGCAGAGACCAAGCCAAGCTTATTTGGAAGTCAGTCTGAAAATAAGTGAATCTGGATCTCTCTAACAACAAAAAAAGGCCTTTTCTAGGGCACTCAAGCACATCATTTACAGTTAACTGTGTGTTATTCTACAGTGTGGATACAAACATATATGATAGGTCATATGCTCAAAGACCAAGTAATAATTGTGTAGGGAAATATTTTATCCCTACCATGGAAATAGAAATCCCTCTAAGTAAGAATTCTTGGCAGCAGAAATTGTAGTTTACAAAATGACCCAGTTTGAGATATGGGCTTTTATTCTTTCCTTGGTGTGTGTGTTTGTGTGTGTGTCTATTCGTGTGTGTGTGTGTGTGTTTTAAAAAAAAGCCATAAAGAGTTTTCCCCTAACACTGGAAAAGTTCTCTGTCCACGCATGTGTTTGTGTGAATGTGTAGGAGAAAGCCTCACCTAGAGTCTTCTCCCTTCTTTGGTAGAGGCTGGGTTAAAGCCACTTCTGAGTCTTCTTGATAAGGAAGGAAAACACAACTTCAAGCCAATGTTAGGGAGGAGCTGTCCATGCTCTTCAGCAGCACACGCTTACAGCTCGCTTTAGAATAAAGTGTAGTGCAAACACCTAATTTTTACAGAACTGCTTGTATTTCGAGTTACTAATTAAAAATCCTCACGCTCTCCCTTCTTTTCCTGTTCAAATATGCAAGGTTATTTAATTGAAGTCCTATTTTGTGGGTGCAGATGCATGATGTGTTTGAATCATCAAACAGATTTAGTGTGTTTTGATTGTTGTGTGTGCCTCATTGCTATTCCCAGAATGTCGAGCTGAGCTTATGCTCCTCGGGAAGACTTAGACGCCTGAAACAGTAAAAGAGTCCTTTCTTCTCCCGCCCCCTCGCCCCCCATTTTCGCTGAAACTTTGCCAATATCAGATCGAGCTCTGTCTGTTGCTGCATTAGAATGAAGTTACTCCCTCCCACTTGTCGCCTCCTCCCACCCCCTACCTTTCCCCCCTTGCTCCCCAGCTCCACGATTTTCTCACAAAGTGTGTGTGTGTGTGTGTCGGGGGGGGGGGGATAAGGGGAGTGGGGGAGGGAGCCCTTGCTGTTACGGAGGAACTTTTTTAGTTTTTTTTTTTTTTTCTCCGCCTTTCCCCCTCTCCATTTTCTCCTCTTTTCTCTCCGCTTCTTAGAGGTGGTTTTTGGATTGCGGGCTGTGAAAGGGAAAGAGAAGGGGCCTGTTTTCCTCTCGAGGTGAAAACAGCCTTGGAACCGGCAGGTGCACGGCCCCGAGCAGCTGCTTGTGACTTGCAGGCTGAAGCGTCGTGCTTCCCCCTCCAAGCCAAGAGCACTTCATATAATCCTCTCATGCAATTCACACTGTAATTGCAGAAACCCTAACTGCTAGTGCTCATCTTATTATTATTATTGTGATTATTATTGTTATTGTTGTTGTTTTTCACCGAGGAGATCTTCTGCAAACAGGAACCTGTCATGTTAATTAGCTTTTTGTGTGACATGAACTGCTTCTCCGGAAGCAAGATTTTTTTTTTTTTGTCTTGCTTTTAGCCCTGTTCTCCTGTCCCCCTTCAGCCCTTACCCCCTTGAAGGCCACTCCGGGAATAGCACATGTGGAACTTTTATGCGTTTCTATAGGGCCTTTTATTACCCCGTGGGCCTCATCCTCTTCTTAAGAAAGAGACGGGTGGTTAGGTGCTGGCAGTGAAAATTATTTTCTTGAACACCAGCTTATTTTCTCAAGGTTCTGCTTATTCCTTCCGTAATTATGGAACTAAAGGATCCTTTTTTTTTTTTTTTTTTTTTTTTTTTTTGGTTGACCTGTGAGTGCTGTAGTCTATGGAACAATCATTTCATGGTTTTTGAGGAAGAAAGGGTCGGAGATGAAAGTATGAGGAAATTCCATTTTTTTAAATGTCCTTAAGAAATGCTTAGAGAATTAATGAACACATTATTGCTGATTTAAAGAAACCCTGATATTTTGAGGATCAGAAAATATCTAAGCTATTACTGATAACTCAGTCTAATTTTGATCTACAACTTTGGTGAATTTTATTGTTTACTAAAATTCGACAATTTGTGACCATTGTTACCTTTTTTTCCCTAGTCATAGCGACACATTATCTGTACCTGTACTGTTATTTAAGTAATTTTTACTTTAAATGGATTTATCATTTAAATGTAATTTGGTTAGGAGGGAAATTATTTACTATGAAAATATCACTGCAATTATTGTAAACAGATGTGATAGGCCATTAAGGGAACATAAGTATTAAAGTAAACCAGTAAAAATAGTTGTCACTAAATTCTTTTGTGTTAAACATGCTGTAAAGTGTAGGAAAGGTGTTGAAGATTAGGATGGAGACTTTGCTTGTAGTGTAGTCAGAAAGAATGAAAGAGAACTTACAAGAGAATCATCTTAGTCGTTTTGCAGACCACCCGTATTCAGTGCCAGGCTAGCAGGCCGCCTCCTTGCCCTGTGGATCCAGCGGTGTGCCTCGTGTACTACATGGCCTACTCTTGGGAAATTCCAGCCCATCCTGTGGCTGGTGGCTCAGATGGTCAAGGTCCACCAGGGCTCTTTGGTTCTACAATGGCTATTCATTTTTTAAATTGGCTCTTGATGTATATGAAATCTTTATTTCTAGTAAAAGTGAGATTAAAAAAAAACAACAACACTATTCTTTGAGGGGAATTAGAGTCTAGTAGTGGAAATCATCAAACATTGAGCATGAGGAACCAAATTTCTAAAAGAACATCAAGGGGACACGAGAAAAATCAGATTTTGGGGTCCATAATGGAAGCTAAAAATAGGCGCCAAATTGGGGTAAAAAATCTACAGAAAGTGGAGTGTGCCTAAGACCAAAAGAGAAGTGAAATTGGTATTCCAGAAAAAAGAGTTTGTGGTCTGGGCTGAGGTTTGAAGTTTCCCTTCACTGGCATGTGATGTGCACTGGGGTCTGGCTGGTTAAAACACTGGGCCCCATCACTGTGGAGGATGATCCAGCAGAACACTTCTTAAATCATGAGTATGAGTCATCAGACACAGCAAAGAGAATTGCCCGTCTTCCCTGCACACACACACACACACACACACACACACACACACGTGTCAGAGGTCCAGAGGTTGGAAAACCTCACAGTTTTTTTGAATTGTAAATTAATATTTTTAACACTTTTTGTCTCAAACTCTACTACACAATCATGACTTCATTATGCAAATCATCCCAGTCATTCCTTCTAGTTGTATGTTCTTTATCTCTCTACAGTGCTGCCCCCACTTTCCGTGTTCTCCAGCATTTAGGGTGAAAGGACAGGCTTGAAGACACTTAAATAAGCTAGCACATTTTTTCTCAATAGAAATTTAGTAGCTTTGTAAGGACCACTCTGCAACATCCATGTCTTTATTTATCCTCCCAGACAGTAGGGCGAGAAGGTGAGTGCCAGTGTATTCCATTAGGTCCCTGTCTCTTTTGTAGTTGGCCAGTTAATGGCAGTTTCTAATGCTGGTGCAATATATTAAAATGACTTTTATAACCAATGTGTCTGCTGTATGTTAGATGCTGAGATGATTATGTGAATTAGTCTGATATACAGAAGAGAAACCTGTTAACAGATATTTACTGGACTTAATATATGAATGTCCCTGTGTTCAAGGCTGGGGGTACATGTGGTAAAAGAGCCCCTTCTATCAAGGAATTTATTATTTGGATTAGGACAAATACATAACTTATAATATGTAATAATATTTGAAAAGACTCTGATAAGGGTGAGGACTACAGTGTGCTTTGGGACGTATGAGCAGCTTCCTAACCAAGTCTTCTACAGTCAAGAGATTATTCTATAAAAACTGAGAACTTAAGGCCAAATAGGAATTAGCTATGGGAAATCTGAAGTGAGAGGTTTGAGAGAGCAAGAGAGAGAGAGGATTCTAGAAAAGAGAGAACCCCAAAGGCCTGAAAGGGAAGGCAAATATGGGTAGTTTGAGAATTTTGGTGGTTCATCATGGCTGGTGCTTGGGTAGTAGGTGGTGGGCAGAGACGAGAATTAAGGCTGAAGAGGGAAGAAGGGACTGGAAGACCATATGAAGGAGTTTAGACTTGATACTGAAAGAAGTAGGGAGCTCCTGAGGGAGTGAAGAGTGCAAACCCAAACCTGGGAAGAAAAAGCCCCTTGGGAGGGAGGGACACATAAGTGGTGGTATGGCATGAAGGCGATGGTGAACCTGGCCAGGCTGAGCCTGAGGGTACTTCCACATGGCTGTATGGTCAGTTCAGAAAGGAGGTAACCTCACTAGGGTCCCTACTGACTGATTCTGAATGTGCCGAATGGTCACAGTGCCAGCATCCAGGATTATCCATAGAGGCTGAGTGCCTAAGAGTGGCTTAGGGGTGCGATCATGCAGAAAGGGGGGATGTATGGAAGCCTTTTTATTTTTGATCAAAGATGGCAGCTTTGGAAAATAATTTGGGCAACACTGGGCTAAGGGTTCTGGATTACTTTCCTATTGTAACACCTCTGGTTTACTTCATATATCTGTCTTACCTTGGCAATGGGCCCTTAATGTTGAGGGGACAATAAATTCCCACCATTCAGCAGTGATATTAGTAAAGGATAACATTACTGGAATATTTAGCTTAGGCTAACACTGTGCTGAATACTTGACATCTATTACCTCATTTAATACCCCAACTTTATAAGGTACTATTATCTTCATCTTACAGGTGAGAACACTGAGGCTTTGGAAGAATGAATAACTCCATAACTAAATGGTGGAGGTAATATTTCCACCCAGGGTTGATTCTGGAGCCTGAGCTGGAAACAAAAATGCCAAAGTTAAGGATGTAGCTGTGTTGGACACAGAGTCTAATGAATATCTGTGCAGAATTTAGCACTGAGGAATGTATAGAATTGTTAGATCATATTGTATACCTGAAATGAATATAACACTGCATGTTAATTATAGTTCAATAAAAAATTAGGCATTTTTAAATGAGAATAAAAGACTTGCCATATGATTTTTTGGATTTTTTTTCCGTACACTTTGCTTTTGGAATTTTGCTCCAAGAAAAAGCTTTGACTAGTAAAGAGTTATGATTACTTGCTTCCCGTTAAACGTGGTTTTATTGAACAAGCAAAAACCAAAGGAAATACAAGCAGGGCATTTTTTCCAGGTTTTGCTATTTAAAGTTTTAGAGGATTAAACTTGCCAAAATAGTAAGTAGGTTTTTATTTTTATATTTCACATACGGAGGCCATGCACTCTTAAAATACTCATACTGGAAAAGATTCATAGAGTTAATCTACATTAACCTTTTAGTAGCCTTTCGTCTCCACTGACAAAACAAAATATATTACCAGGATGCTTACAACATCATCATTGTGGAAAGATTTCAAGATCAACACCTAATCTACCCCCTCATTTTACACGTGAGGAAGCCAAGGACTCAAGGGGCTAAGGGAATCAGGTGCCCAGAACCACACAGTGAATCAGGTGTCAGACTTGAGTCCCTTAGCCCAAAGGAAGGCTCAAGGATTGCTATACACTCCCGCCCAGGACAATAGTATTCCGGGGTTGGAGGGTGGGTGGGGGATAGTTAACACAGTGCATATTCCTTGAGTGTCACTTTTACTCTAAAATTTAAAAAGCAAGCAAGTGAGCTAAATAGTAATTTAAATCATTTTTATATTGAAATGAATGTGGCCATATTGTGGAGTAAATCATAGGGATTTAATAAACAAAACAGAAGACTTCAAAGAAATGTCCCATCTTGCAAAGGAAGGCAGGGGAGCAAAGAGGCTGCCTCAGCCTTTACTCCAGATGTCTTATGGTTCAAATATATTCTCTCTGTCTTTGGAGATTTTTCAGAGGAAAAGTTTTTTGAGACACTCTGGGATCTCTTAGGTGTGATGGACAATAGTGGGTTACCAATGAATAACACTGTTCATAATTATGTTGTTAAGTGACACAGGGAGATGTCAGAAGTATGCTTTGCAGTTGCCATTAATATATAATTTAAAATTGTCTAAATACATGTTAACAGATCCTTTGATGCAATCGATTTTATCTGAGAAATTCACATTTTTAAGCTAATTTCAATAGATAATGTACTTGATTAGTTAGAAATGTGTTACATGAATGAATGCATTTTGCTCCAAAGGTTATCTTTGAAATGATGTGAATAATCTGCTTTATGCCCACAAGTACTATGAATGCTAACACTTCATTCTTAACTCATCTAGTTGTCATTAGGTACAACAGCTGATACAATCTTCCATTAGGCAGTCTCAGAACTGTGGGTGGTCTTGGAAACTATACCATATGAACTGTAATATACAATAGAGTGAGTTAGGGACTTTTTTTTTCCAGCTTTAATTCTGAATCTTGCTGGTCCTATTGGTTGAAATAAAGCAAAAGCATAAAAGGGACCTTATTTTTAACATCAGGCTATATTGATGGGTTAGAGCTGAATTCCTTATATACTCTTTCATTGATTAAGGAATTTAAATTTACCAGTCATATTTTTTTCTATTTCAGTGTTTATTTACCTAGCTAAAGGAGCTGAAATGGCAGGGACAGCAAAAAGGGGCACAGTTGGCTGTTTACATTTTTAAACCAATGCTAATAAAATAAGATACTGAAAAAAAAATACATCTTAACTATACTTTTGATTGAACCAGCACTAAATAAGTTTCAGTGGGACATTTGGGAAGTGTACTACACAATTCACATCAATTCTAAACTGACGGTGCTCAGTGTGGTGTTATTATAAAGCAAGTTAATTCATAAGGTTTGGAAACTTAATACCACTTTGAAAGGCCTAAAACTTAATAGTGTTGCATATTTTTGAGAAATTTCTTTATAGAAACTTTTTAAAGTGCCTTAAAAATCATAAACGTTCAATAAACAGCTATTGATTTGAGTTCCATGAGAAACATAAGGCATTGGAAGCCCAGAATGGAAGGAAAATGCAAAGTAAATTAGTAATTTTGCATTCACTAGGTGGGGACGGAAGCAAGTGGTATGTATGCTCTTGGCAACTCAAGAAAGAGAAATCTGCTCACGGATCTCTATGAAGGTAATCATTTGTTAATCTCAAGAGAGATATTCTTTTTAAAAAACTGATCTTTGTCTGTGTGCGTTTAAAGATAAAAAAATCTTTCAAAACACACTTGGAATGACAAGCAAACTGTCCTTCACTTTTGGTAAATGAGCTACAAGTGCATGTATTTGCAAATTTTTAAAAAAATATTCAAATGAAAAAATATTCAAATGACAAATCTGTAACCACAAAGAAGTTAAGACTGAAAAGTGCTTTTTTTCTTTCCTGGTATAAATGGTCCCCCAGTCCTTTTCACTATAGTCTAGAGTCCTTAATAGAGAAACTACAAGCTATCCTCTGGGTTAAAGCATTGTAGCTCCCAGGTCTAATTTCGGTTTTAGTTCACTAGGCTTAAAAAATTTTCTATTTCCCATTCTATTTTGTTTCTTGAAATCTCTGAAATCTTAAAGGGATATAATTATAGTACAGTTCATCTGTACTATATACCTTCCATCCCTACCTGCCAAATTAGTTTTGTTTTTTAAAGGCCTAGCCCTACTTATTCAAAGTTCCACCGCTCTCCCTCCTTTTTCTTTCTTTTTTGTCCCCCCTCCCTTCTTTCTCTCTCTCTTCTTCCTTTCTTCCTTCCTCCTCCAACTCCCTCTTGGCCCCCTCCCCTCTGTCCCCTTTGGAAGCCCCTGGGATGACACTGTTCATTGATGCATCCCCCTCATTAGCATTGCTGCAGCTTGGCTCAGTGGTTTCAGAGGCAATCCGTCATGAGAAAACTGAAGAATGTGCCCCATTTGCATGATTCTGTGCCAGAATGCAACTTTTTCTCAGCTGTTCTTTGTGTAATTTCCCCTTGAGCGTTCAACTTTCCCATGAAGTCCTAGAAATCATATTACGGATTTCCAACCTAATTGAAATGCTCCTCAGATTACTTTTACATACTTGTTTCCTTCCCCCACAACAACTTCATAGTTCTTCGTAAACAGAGCAAATTTGTACATAAAAAACAGGTTTCACCTTTTATTGTTTTGAAATGTAGGGCACAGTAAATGAACAATTTTGCTTTGAAAGTGCAGGGGTACACATTATACGTGCAAATGTGTATTTATTACACATGTCCAAATGAAGCCACAACACTAATAAATACTTAGGCAATCTCTGCTTCCTCGTCACTTAGTGCCAGTGTAAACCACATTTTGTAACCCACTACAGAGAAATCCAGGGTAGAAACATAGCAAAATGCTGGGTGAAATGCTCACTGTTTAATAAAGAACTTTCCGTGGAAGTCAGGGAGATCTGATTTGCAGCTCTTGGATGAGCACATTTTAATAAATAAATGAATTAATTCATAGCAGCTAACTAACTGCTAATTAAATAAGTATTCTCACTATTTTTTTTCCTAAATAAAAAGATGATGATGATGACAACAGCACTGGGATATGCAATGTGTTACCAAGATTTCCATTTTCCGGAAATTAAGATAAATATAATGTGCTATACATACATGATGCCCCACATTCCAGAAGAGAAAAACCTCCAAGAAAACCTGTTCATCCCATTGCATTTGAATGAACAACAACCAAAAAACAATTCATGGGCGTGCGCACGGGCATGCGCACACACGTGCGCACACACACACACACACACACACACACACTCTTTAGCTGTTTTTAATGACACAGTACTCTTCTCAGTATCATATACAAATCAGTAGAGAGTCTCTTCATTCCCTCTTGCATTTGAGGGGCAGTTAGAAGTAAGAATAAACCACTTTTTTATTATTTCCATTCTAGATCTGCAGAATTATTTTTTGATTATCCTTTGACTCTTGATTGGAACCTATCCATTTGGATAAAAATAGTAAAGATGTTCTCAAAGTGCTTAAGCTATAACTACTTACAAATTTGAATTATGTCATAATCTTTCAGAAGGAAAAAAATGAAGTTAGAATGAGAAGGCAGAACACGCCAAACTTAAAACTTACTGAGCTCCAAATGAATGAAAGTGACTTAAAGATAATTCTCTGCCCTATCAGAAGGAAATAAAGCTCTTGACGTGTAACAATTTGGTGTTGGAGGAACGCTCACACGGTGATTAGAATTAGGTGGCAGAAGATTTCATTAATTATAGGTGACTGATTTTCCCTGAGCAGACAGCTCAGGTCGGCAGGCCCCTCCCCGCCCCCCACCCGTCCGCCCCAGCTCATCTCTAACTGTTGTCTAACCTTTCCTTTCCCTTAATCCATCTCTTCTTGAGCTGATGGGAACTGCTTTCATTTCACCTCTTGTGGAGGTAATGAAACAATCTTCTTATTCACTTGGTTCCTCTGAGCCGGTGACATGCAACAACAACAAAAAAAAGCGAGCGCCCTGATTAATGGCTGCTAATTAGCAATGTTAATGACCAGGTGTCCGAGAGCACGGCCAGCTCCTCTCAGCATGGAGTGATCGCTCAATGAGAGCCCTGCAAATCCATTCCCAGTGACCCTTCCCCTCAGCTGCCAGTAATGAAGCCCGCTTGCTGTTACTCCCGGGAGAGACGCAGGAGGAGATCCGGGCCTGGGACCCAAACCTTTGCCTGGGGTCTAGTGGATCTTCCATTAATTAAGGTCAGCATTTCTG